>OY987246.1:12162989-12381227 GCA_963920765.1 Ulota crispa
GAAACCCCTTTGAAAACCTAGATCAAGCACTTCACCTTGCCAAACTAAATCTGCTTATCATGGCATGTCAATCAAGCAAAGCCACATGCCATTCCTCATTTGCAAGAAAAAAAAAACAAGCAACAATGCTGCAAGAAGCTTTATCCTTGTAGACTGTGACTTGCTTTTCAAGTAAGGTATCCACTCAAACTTCCTCAGGGTAGCTCCTTCTTTTAGAATGAAGCTTTTATGAAGAATGAGAAGTGGCGGAGTTGAAATAGGAGCCAAAGAGAGCACTTCTTCATGAGGAAGGTGCGACTCCCCTCTTGTGAGAGATGAAGAATGGAGAATGAGTTTACTTTTTTGCGGTAAGAAAGCAAGTTGTAATCACACACTCAACTAACGTTTCCAACTACAAGGAGGGTGAAAGCGATAAGAGCAAGATGAAAAAGAGACACGCATGGGTAAAACCTTCACATGCTAAATCTTCTTCACGCCTCTCCTCTAAAGTGAAGAGAATAACTTCTCAATCTTCAGAGAATGGGGCCTCCGCAAACCAAGGAGAGAGTGCCCTGACACCATTCTTTGAAGATTGAGAATGGGGTGCAGAAGGTGTGATTATCCCTAATGCAAAGCCTCCTCCCCGCAGTCCAGAGCCAATGAAGAGTTGTTTTGTGCAGGGGTTAACAAGGAACTCACCCACTCCACCAGGGACACTTCATGCTTGGGTCGATTGTGTTCAAGGGATTTCCGGCCTGACAGCAGCTCCAGCAGTACTACACCGAAAGCGTAGACGTCCGCTTTGTCCGTGATGTGCCCCGTCTGCGCGTACTCCGGCGCCAAGTAGCCAATGGTACCCAGCACGCGTGTCTCTTCAGCCAAGTCCCCACAAGACTGCCTCCTTGCTAGTCCAAAATCTCCAACCTACGTCAAATATTGCACCTCTACACATTCAGCATAGAACCAAACTTACTTTTGTTAATAAACTACACATGAGCACCGAGAAAACAATTCTATTTTTTATTAATTTTTGTTTTATTTCTGGCTTACCATTGGGGTAAAGTCGTGAGTGAGCAGAATATTGTTGGGCCGCATGTCGCGATGAACGATGCAACCCACACGACATTCTTCGTGCAGGTACCGTAACGCACTGGCAGTTCCGAGAGCGATCTTGTGTCGGTAGTGCCAGTGCAAATCCGTCTTGCTCGTTGCTGATATCCACATCAAGTCCCCCCACCCACCCCCCTTCCAAGTTTAGTATCATAAGATGCAAAATTTGGAGAATGACATTTTACTTTCCTTACAATGCTCTTCCTTGCTAATCACAACTTGCCATGGCGGAAAAACCTGCATACATTGAGATCATGTATCACCTCCATAGAAGTAAAATATTGAGTGATATGAAAACTGAACTGTATCTCCTTCACCCACCAAACTACATGCGCATATTGCCTTACATGTCTCTTCAAATATTCATGAACAAACATGTAGGGACAAGACCACATGCATGTGCACTTACAGAGTTTGTCATTACAGACAATGGTGTGCAATTTGCTAATCCAAAGCTTAACCAGGAAAAGCGGAGAACACTCACGAGAAAGATGTCGGTCAAGCGAGCCGTTGCAAACGTACTCGTACACAAGAAAACGCATATGCCTCTCAACGCAGTATCCAATGAGCGTCACAAGGTTCCGGTGTTGCGCACAGTTGAGCATTTCGACCTCGGCACAGAACTCCTCATCCCCTTGCGAGCTGGAAAGCTTATGCTGCTTCACAGCCACCAGCTGCCCTCGCTTAAGCCGACCTTTATACACAGTCCCATACCCATCCTTCGCCAAATAGTTCTCAGCACTGAAACGATCCGTGGCGTCTTGAAGCTCAACGTACGTGAACCTCTTCACCTTGCCAAACACCGGCGACTTCTGTTGACAAACCGTGCACAGCGGGGGTGTTCCAGGCACTGGTTTCTTACTAGAAGCTGCTCGTCGAACAATGGAAACATCGGCCTGACCCTTGGAATCAGCCTTCGCTGTCGTCGTCGTCGTCTCCTGTGACAACGGTGAGATCTGGTGCAGCCCTCCGAAATCAGGGTGGAGGAGCTCCAAGGGCCAGTGAGGTTTTGCTCGCCTTGCCTGTACAGAAACAGGAGCGCCCTTGCGAAAGCCTACGTCTCCTTGCGTTTCGACCGGATTCTTCTCTCGTAATTGGAGTTCGACCAGTTCTGCGAGTGCGTTCTCGTTTTCCATCTGTACACTTTGAGAGCTCGCAGGCATACCGCGTCGGAGATGCGACTGTGTAGATTGAGGGATACCGGCTGAGTGAGAGCCGAGGTAACTATATACCGAGTTCGTCTCAGAGTAGAGCGGAGGTCGAGGAGCATACGGGTTTGAGGTGTATAGATTCGCCATTGCTGCTTCAGTAAACGGGCTCAGGGCCATCGGCATCTGATGCATCCCAGCCTCTGGGGAGTATCCTGTGGTCATGTAACCTGCACAGCACAAAGCGTAAGGTTTACAGAGCATTAGCGTAGAAACGTGCTTGAAATGGCTCTCTGAATAATACAACCCATGCCACAAAATGGTTATTTGCATAACGAGGTTGTCGTTTTTACGTTAACTTGGATCTGTTCGTTCATGCTTAATATAGGGGTCTGAAAAGAAGGACAAGATTGCGAGATACAATCATGCTCTCCATATCCAATGTTTGGTTATCACCTCCACAAAATGAGCTTTTTTGAATTTATGGACATGAAAAGAGAGTTCCATTACGCTCACATTGTTTCAGCACTATTTCTCTTCTCATCCCAGAACCAGTTTTCATCTCAAGAGTGTCACTTTCTACTTTGTGTTGATGTTTTACTCAATTGCGATGCACTTTCACCTAAAAAATGCTACTACTGTCACATGACACAGAAATGTTGAAGTTTCTCTAACGTACAAATTGACACACAGATTCCATTTACACTTACTCATATAGTTGAAAACTACTTGGGAGTCCAAGATCTCTCAAAATCCTCCCTACTGAAAGCTTGAATCTCAATTTCAAAACAATGGTCAATACACCAGCCCATCTTTCAACTTACAATCAAACAACTTCAATCATACCACATTGTTTGAATATGTGACAAGAGCCTACAGTGGCAAGTGTCCAGGGCAATCTAGAACGTCACAAAAGAAAATGTCATTCTAGAGAGGTTTGAGAGTTACCATATTCCGGTGCGGGATAATGGAAACCAGGTTCCATTCTGTAACCGGAATCGATCAACCAGCGTCGAACCTCGAGCTCTCTGTCGCTGGTGGCGTGCGTATCAGGATACTGGTGCGAGTGTCCCATCAGCTCAGGCCCATATTTTACTCCAGGACTGTCGTAGGTAGGGTAGTTTGAAAAGTTTCCAGGGCGACTGGACGGCACGGCGTTGTTACCAGTGGAGGACCTTGCCTGAGGTTGATGGCGCAGAGGTGCTACTGTTGCTTCAAGCACATTCGGGTTTGAATGGCTCTTGTAAGTCTGAGCACTCAACGTGTCAGTCGCTACTCGAAAAACATCTGGGTTTGAAAGGCTCTTGTAAGTCTGAGCACTCGAAGTCTGAGTCTCTGGCTGCGTGCTCGCCTGAGCTTCGTCCTCCACGACGGGTACTCCATGGCGTAAATGCTCAAAAACCGTCATCGTCTTCACACGAGTGACATAGCAGGTCAGCTTTTCGATGTAGAACTTCTTATCCTTTTTTATATGCCTGCATGTTCCGGACAATTGAAAGAAAGTTGAGATCAAGTAGCAAAAACTATCGTGTTCATGAAAAAGCCTCCTTATAACCACGGATTTGGAGTTCCAAACGGGTTGTACGTACAACTTCAAGCATAGATCACTCACTTGTCAATGACCACGTAGCGTGCACCAAGCCGTCTCGCTTCGTCTACCACAAGATTCTTTGACTGAGGATTAGCCAGCACACCAATATCCAGCTTAGCCTGCATCGAAGCAACCACTTGCATTCCGTCACTACGCTAAATTTCTGTCTTCGGGTGAAACACCGTTCAATGCAGAAAAGACATGGTGCAATTGAGAAACGCCATTGTCTATGATGAAGACAAGTTGCCATTACTACCGTTTAAACGTCACATGTTTTCAAAACACTCTGAGAATTGATAACGAAACAAGCGTGAGATTATGTTTAACTTAGAGAGCAGAAAGAAAGGCTGACATCTACTGCTATGCTGTTGCGTACCCCTAACTTCTCAACAGCAGTGTAAATGGCGGGGACGTTATTCAAAATGGCCATGTGCGTTGCAATCTGATGTTCCAGTATCTTCCGATTAGCTCCGTTCCAGCTGTGCTCATCAGCACGAGATCTGTAGCCCACTGCATAAGAGAACATCAAAATCAATGGAGGAGGTGCAAGGATATCTCCAGCAGGTAACTCGTGGACCAAATCTGCGAAACTTTATTCAAATGCGACGGCAAATACTATGTTTATAAGAAAATAAGTTTGAAAAAATACGTGCACGAGATGGTAAGGAAAATGACTGCAGTCGAATTGGTGACTTACTAGGGTTTGATATGTGGTGGAGGACGCCGAGCAGCTTCACAGTGTCGCCTGCCTGGACGACATGAAGAAGAGCCCAATTCAGAGCAGTTAAATTCAGCTCCTTATTGACATCCATGACAACCAGAACCACGTTTTCATGCTCAGGCTCACAGCCTTCGATTTCTTCCGCAGTTCCATCTGCACTGCTGGTGGACTTATCAGACCTATCTCCCTCGTTCCGTGGTAAGCCCAGCCGCGCTTCAAAAGTCCCGCTCATTATTCAAATTCTCACCCCGCCTAAATCAGTCACCTTCACGAAAACGACCTCCAGCCCGCCAAAAATTTGAAAATAAAATCCAATGACCACTGAAAGAGCTCAACCGATTCCCGAAATATCTAGAATAAGATTCTCCAGCTCTTCCAATTTGGAACTGAAATAATACAAGATCCAGATAGCTTACATCATCTCTTCCAATGCCAATTACAAAATGTGAGGAAGCGAGGAACCTCACAAAGCACTGGAATTAATGTAAGCTAATGGCGGAGCATTCAAACTGGCAATAATTTCACTTCTCAGCGAAGAAATAAATACGACGTCGTTGATCATATTCGTTTGGGACGTGGTTTCCACTGTCGTTAAGGTTTTCAAATCATTCTGGTTCCTGAGTGAGAGCGTTCAGGAACTTGAACAATCAATAACTAGAGGAAGAGGAGGAGGAGGAAGAAGAAGAAGACGAAGCGTTCCGAGGAAAACAAGGAGACATGGTGAGTGCGCTGGAAAATTTGAATCAGGCGCTCACAAACATGAGCTCCACCATCGCTACATCCTTTCCACTGCTGGATTCTGCATAGCTACTGACATAGGATTCGATTCACTCACAGCAGGATTCCGTCACATCGCTCTTGCAAAAACATGCATAAGAATTCGCCGATCTTTTTTATAAATGTAATAGCTCGTTTGTCGATCGGCCGACCTAAAAGTGTCCTGTTCTCTCCATTGATCGGAACACTCAGAAAACAACACCTTCATCCTGCTCAAAAACTGCTCACTCGGAGTACTTAGCCCCGTCTAAGGATCGAATCTGGCATCGAGATCGGCGCACTCCGGACGAGGTGCACTCACAGCATCACAGAAACGGTCGATGTTGGAATATCCAACTGGATCAATCGCAAATACTCTGAATCAAGAAGAAGCTCGAGAACTATCAAAGGAAGAAACAGAGTGACAATGGTCACAGGACGGAAAGGACGGAGGCGCGTTCGGGTGCATTAATATGCTGTCCGAGGAAGACCAGGGCGAAGCAAAGCGAGCAAGCAAGCGAGCGAGAGAGCTACTTGCGAAAGGCAAAGGCATGGATCCTCCAGTGAACTGTAAAAAAAAGTGAGGTGCATGCGGAAGTCGGGAAAAGGAAGGATATGCCAAAATGCCAATTCCGATCCCCAAGGTTGAGGCCAGCAACAGCAGGTGAGCAGGGTGTTCCTCCGAGAAGACGACAAAGGTGACCACTGCAGTCCCGTTATGGCGGCGCCGAAGCCGCCGTGGGGGCGAGACCTGCTCTTGTCGCGACCTCCGCCCCTTTTTACCTTTTTCCTTTTGTATTTTGATCGTCTCTCTCGTTTGGCGTGTTTGACGAGCACTTTTTATTGGGGAGGGTTCACACTGTGTCCTATGTCTCAACTCAATAAGGTAGGACCAGTGTTTAAATTGGAATTTTGCGTCTGGAGCGAATTTGGCGATTGCCTTTTGGGTGCAAATCTGGCTTCTTTCATTTATTTTGTGGTGAAGTCCACATGCAATTCTCAAATTTTTAGTGCAAAAAGACATCTAAAGCAAATGATTGTGGTGTGATGTGTGGGAAACATGAGATAAAAGTAGTCCCTTTCATTGCAAATTTTTAGTGCAAAAAGACATCTAAAGCAAATGATTGTAGTGTGATGTGTGGGAAACATGAGGCAAAAGTAGTCCCTTTCATTGGTGAATTTTGGCAAATTACACTTACTGTTTTCACTGGCTCTAGTGCTAATTTCAAGTTCCTAAAAAAAATTGTTTTCTGGAGATTTGTAGCCCCAAACAAAAACACTGACCTACATGCAATATTCAATGTAGCTTAGTTGGGCACAATTGACCAATGAAATTGATTGATTGTACCACGCCATCTTATGTTTACATAGTTTAACCAGTACATACATGACACTTAGTATTTATCCATCAAAGTAGTATTTTTTTATGCCTCAATAAAATCATGGTACTTTGGAATGAAGGTACCATGTAAACTTAAATCTCTGTGTGGACTATGGACCCACTTGAGAGGCTTCTACAATTTGGTACTAATTTATAATTGATGGTCATGCTGGTACAATTACCACATACGAAGAAAATTATACATTTATTGTGCTTTGTCATTGGTGAATGGTGAATGGTGAATGATGGATGGTGAATGGTGATGGTGCTACCTGGCAACATGTTCATATCTTTTAATGATATGTAGAAAATTTTGGCAAAACATTTTCACTGAAAACCCTACCTGTGGCGTTAATTTTTGGTGGCCCTAAAAAGATTTTGCTTTCGGGCGATGTTTCGCCCCAAACAAAAACACTGGGTAGGAGACTCATGAATCGACCAATGTGCGGGAAAAATTAGCTGTTAATTTCTGGTGCCCCTAAAAATATTTTGCTTTTGGGCGATGTTTCGCCCCAAACAAAAACATTGGGTAGGAGGTTCATGAATTGACCAATGTGCGGGAAAAACCAGCTGCTAGTTTATTGTTAGCCGGTGAAATTGGGAAGAAAACTGGTTGCATTTTGAAATTACTAGCAAAAAAAACTGGTTATATTTTACTAAAAAATCTAAATATATCATATTACTATGTAAATTTAGAAAAATATCCGACACAGTCTGGAAGAAAATTGGTTGAATAAAGAAAATGTCGGTTTTTAGCTAGTGAAGGCCAAAAAAATTCTTGAACACTGGAATCAACCATCTACACCGAATATTGCATTTAGGTTGCCTTGACAATTAGGTTGTCTTACTATGGTAAGTTATCTCATGACTCATCACTTGGCCACTTGGAGGTGTATGCAACTCTCTAAATACTTGGATTTCACATGGTTTATAACTTGAAAGCTATTAATTTGTCTTTTCTCAATTTCATTGTTGTCAACATGCCATTTGAAAACTATTTATTGCAAGAATTTTTGATGAATTTACTGTAGCAGAAGCAAGTATTTATATAGGTGAAATGTCAAGAAATTAGTATGGGGCAACCTAAACGCAATATTCAATGTAAGAGAAAGAGGACATTTGTAGATAAAATAGGATAGCTTAGCAATTTGGGAATATTTTTGGTAGAAAATCAAAGAAAAAAAATCTATGGTCATTTGGAGGCTTGTGAATGGACCATCTAAGCAAAAGTGCGCTTTTGTGGAAAAATCAAGGCAACTTGGTAAAATGGGAATACTTTTGGTAGAAAGCCAAAGAAGAGAAAAATTTGTGGTCATTTAATTTGAATTTTTTTGAGTTAGTATGAATGAACTACAATTTATTGAAGTAAAAGGTGTATAGGTAGCTATTCTTGATCATAAGTGGTAGCATTCATGATGCAAAGGTAGTTTGTAAATGGAGCACATGAGTCCTAAAAGCAACCACTACAAAGCCAAGAATGTTCCAATAAGGCTCTTAACCCTTGAGCGCCCGAAGTTGTTTTAGGGTCTAGGAGAAAATGGGGAATTTAATGGCCACCAGAGCTTGGAAAATTACATCTAGAAAAAGTAACCGTAGGATTTGAAAAAAGACTACCTTCTCTGCTGATGGGGACCAGCCACGATCATTTGCACCATACAAATCAAGAGAAAAAGTGAGATCAAGCTGCAATCCCCAATGACAAGATCCCGTTGCTGGGGCGCTTAAGGGTTAAAGAGTCCAAGTACCCATTCCATATTCTAATACTCAAATCATGATTGAGAACAAGTTTTCATTTTTTTAGTATGACATATATTTATATTTTATTAAAAGACAAATTTGAACACAATCATGACCAATAAGCACACACAAGGGTGGCTCATGTCACTCTCTTAAGTTCCTAAAAGAGTGCATACACAAGTACAATTTTTGAACTTAAAAAAATGTGACCCATTTAAGAACCTCTTTGCACTGTTTTTGTGACCCTACATGGTCGGTTCAAAACGCCTAGTCCAAATTAGAGCTTCCTACCTTAAATCAAAGCTTTTTGAGTTGGGATGAATCAACTATAATTTATCAAAGCAAAAAGTTCATAGGTAGCTATTATGGATCATAGATCGTAGGACTTATGGTTTGAAAGTGGCTTGCAATTAAAGCACATAAGTCCTAAAAGCTCAAATAAATCCTTTTAACATGTAAGCACCCATTCCATATTCTAATACTCAAATTATGATTGAAAACACATGTTTTTATTATTTTAGTAAGACGTATATCTATATTTTAATCAAAGACAAATCTTAACACAATTATGACCAATAAGTACACTAAGCAATAGCCGTCCTCACATTGTTAAGTTTTAAAACCGTGCATGCACAAGGACAATTTCTGAAAATAAAACAAGTGATCCATTTGAGAAGCTCTATGCATTATATTTAGAAACTCTACATGAGCAATTCTAAATGCCCAAATGGAATTCAAGCCTCTTGCCTTAGTGGGTGTCAAAGTTGGAACGTTTGCCCAAAAATAGAACTCTTAGGTAATACACTTGTTATATTTGCATTGAATATTGCATTTAGGTTGCCTTGATAATCAATTTGCCTTACCTTGGAAAATTACCTCATGACTCATGGTTTGACCACTTGGAGGCCCATGCAACTCTATAGATTATAAGATTCACATGGTTTACAAAGTGGGCACTACTAAAAAATATTCCTCATCATCATTGTTGTGGTTAGAACTTTTAAATTTTGTTTATTACATTAATTACTAAGTAGTAAATATTTATATAGTATAAAATGTCTATAAATTAGTGTGGGGCAACTTAAACGCAATGTTTAGTAAAATAGAACTAAAAAACCTTGGCGCTTTTATTTAAGTTACATGCAAAAAAAATTAATGACAAGAGGAGAGCCTCAACAAAAAAAAAGATTCCAAAATTATTAGAAGACTCTCAAGGTCCAACTACTTACTACTCCCATTGGTTCTGTCAGTGAAATGAGAAGATGGAACATGCATTGACGTGGTTGGTTATACTAAATTTCAGGCTTACTTTTTGAAAATTTGGTTTTCTATCTTCTAAAGCAGTTCGGACTTTGACGCCAATTCCAAGTTTGTTTGGTTGTAAAGTGCAAAAAATAACTACCATAATAAAGATTTCAGTATTAGAGTAAAAAAATAGCTGGGACTTATTTGTCTAGTTAAATCTTTGTTCTCACTCAATTGAACGCTTGAGCAAGGTTTCACTTTGTCAAATCCAAAATTCTCAAAAAGTTTTACTACATAGGCATGTTCAAGTAAACTAGAACTTGGAGAGTTGGGATTTAGTATCAAGCTACAAGTCCTAATTTCAACCCTCTACCATCTATTTTTGATTTTGTTGAGATTTGGGATCTGGAACACGATCTAAATTAGCCTTTAGATCATTTTTTTAATAATTGAAAAAAGGATGAAGTTTCTACTAGACCACCACTCCCTTTTAACTTGGACATAAATTAGGTTTTTGGAGGCATCTCTATTAATGTAATTAAACTTTTATCAACAACAAAACTTTGCTTGTGGATTTAGAAGCAAGGTCACTAGTTTACACCAAACTAAGCAACTTGGTACCATAGCCTAGTAGCACTTTTTATGGCTTAAGATGAACATTCAACTAAAGTGCAATGATCAAGTTTGCTAAAACTTTTGAGAAGTTACTTGAAATTGTGTTTTCAAACTAACACTTTGTAAAAGTTCAAACATCATAGCAATGCTCATTAATCAGCTATTGTGTGAAATTTTAATTGTCATCTATTATTTGGATGTAAATAATATTTGTATGCATTTGTTGTAGTCGTTTGGAGCTATTTTGGGCCATGGAAGTTGAATTTAGTGGGCATTTAGGAGGATTATAATAAAAAACCAAATTGTACAATTCCCAAGTAATCATCTAGCAATTAATATGAAGCAATCTTTAACATTTCAAAAATCTATACATGGACAGAAATTTGTGCTATTTGTGGAATCATGTTTACATACCTTTGAAACTAACAAATACAAAATTATCACATCTTCACAGTTGATTTTGCAATTGCAAGGAGTACTAGACTTTGCTGTGGTACAAGTTGTAGGCACATATTTTGAATGCGTGCTTGCTTTTTATGCATGATTGATTTGGGTACACAATTGGTTTTAAATTAACCTACAACCACTTTTGTACCTATGACAAAAATGTCTTTTCTTAAATTCTACAAATTTAAAGTAGACTTGCAAGAGTGGCCATTTTAGGATTTGATAGGAACAAAAAAGACTAAAAGTTGACTAGTGCTTGTGCATAGATGAGTGACAAAATGGCAAAAAAATTAATTAACAATTTTGATGGCATGGCTCTACAATGAAGCCAGTGTTTAAAAAAATTGTGTTTACTGAGAACTCGACCAAATTCCATTATGGAATTCTATACGCAGTAGATGGTTAATACGTTATGCAACCTCTTGTACTTGATAATAATAATTGCAATATAATTCCAAATAGGCCGTGAATTATACTGTTGGAAAAGTTGTGTTGACAACTTTCCATTGTGTAAATCAAACACTTAACGTGGGTAAAAACTCCACCTATGCAACTCAATTAGACAACTTATGGCAAACTTTATTTTAAATTAGCAAATTTAGGATTTGTCTACAATAGGGTAATCTTCACTTGTTTTCCCTACCCACATGGAAGTGATTAGTGAGCATTAAATTTGAGAATTGAAGGGAAGACAACACCATTGGTTATTACCAAAGTGGCATTATGTGAATTAAAACTTGGAATGTCATCTTTGATGCCCTTTTATGCGTAAAGTTTTAGCAACCTCAAAATTTTGTCAAAAAAGTAATAAAACTACTTCAAGCAAAGTTGCACTCAAAAAAGTACTCACAATGATAACGCGTTATTTGTTAAATTGGGAAAAAGCTTACATTTTGGGACTTTTGAAGGTTTCAGGAGACCTCTTGAAATCGAGCTCAACATTCTTTTTGGGTACACGTGTCCTCACTTGAGAGGAGGAATTTGCGAGTGAAAAAATCTTAGTGACTCAAACCGAATCTGATACCTTTGAATCTAGTTTAAGGTGACTTTTTGGGTTTAAGGTGGAATACAAAATGGTACGTTTGTTTTTCCCAATTTAATGAATAATACGTTTGATGGAGATTTCCATAACACAACCCTTCCAAGAACATTTTGGGAAAAATGAGAAGTTCATATCTTATGACAATGTGGAAGGTTGTCCATAAAAGTAGATTTCTCTTTGAAAACAAAAAGTCGACTCTTCCTCCTCAATTCCCTAAGTCTAAGGATCACCCTCCATGTTTCATCAAAATCAAGTAATTGCAAAAATAACAAAGGAATTACAAAACCGTGCATGAAAGTGTGCAAAACAACAACAAAATCAAAAATTAGAAATGATATTCCAACAAGTTCCTTGCAAAAAGCATGGTTCTTTTGGAGGATCTAGAGTTTTTTCTATTTGAAAATGTAGTTTGAAAATGTTAATCAATATGGGCAATTGTAATGTTAGCTCTAAAGTTGCTCCTAAAACTTTGTGTTTCCCAGTATGGTAACATACTCGGATTATTGTGTAGGGAACCTTCTCCAACTTTGCTTAGCAATCAAGGTTTGGAAAGAACCGGCTGCTCGTTCAAAGCTAACCAGTTTAACTGAAGAAAACCCACTTGCAATTTATAACCATTGGTTGAAAAATCAATTACAAATGTAAATAAAAATATTATTCACAATATAGAACGGCAAAAATATTTTTTTGATTAACCTTTAAAGGATCGTTGTCCCTTTGGGGGACAAGTGGGAGTTTGGGCATGTATCTTTGGATAAGCTACATTGTGTGATTTTTTGAAACTTTTATTGCAGATGGGGAATTCAAAAATCTAAGTGGGCATCTAATTTTTTCCTCATTCCAACAATTATTGAAGAAGTTACGCAAGAATTTCTGAAATTTTGGGGAGGATTGCCCGCCTGGGCAGCCCAAAAACTTCTTTAAAAATTTCATTTTTTTGAAACACAAATTTGAAATTGGTTCTTTAGATTTTTAAATAGGTGAGAAGCTTTGAATCATTCAATTTCAATCAATGAGATGAAAGTTATGAGGAGTTTTTGTTTGCAAGAAGTTATGGAATCTGTACTCTAAAATAAACTTTGAGGTCCTTTATTTTACTCAATTTTCAATATTTTGGAAAAAAATTGAAGTAAAAGAAGTAGATTGTTTATCACAACATTATCACCGTTGGGATTAGCATTTTTCATTTCCATAATGAAATTCTTAACAATTTAGTGTTTTGACTCATTTTCTACTTCTTTTTACTTACTATTTTTTCCCATGTGTTGTATAGTTCCAATTGATTTGAAAATTCTTCAACACATAGCTAACTTGATCTCCTACATGGGAAAAATAAAGCGCAAAGTTGCGTAGAGCAACTTTTTTGTTATAAGAGTGGTCAAAGGCTTCTGAAATTTTGGGGCAGCATGAAAAAAAACTTTTCTTTTCATTTTAGATGTAAATATCTCACTCCTCTCCATTTGGAATGACCTGATTTTTTTTTCCACAAGTACCTAATCCAGTCTGGGGCAAAATCTTACGGTTAGATTTCCCAAATTAAAAAAAATTACCTTCTTACTAACCCCCAAAAGTGGCAGTTTTGAGTGATTTTCACTGAAAAAATGGCTCGGTCCTTTAGGGGTTAACGGGTTCACTGGTTCAGTACGGGAATGGAGGGAAATCAACCGGTCAAGCTCAAATATTTCTTGGACGGTACTTGGCACTTGCCCTTGTTTTTTGAACATAAAAAAAATGGGAATTGGGATAAAAAAGCAACAGGGCAAATCAACGTGAAAAAGCAACCTGGAAAAGCAGAAAAGCAGAATCTCTGTATGTAATGGAGCTGTAGGATATGCCAAAATCCCAGTGGACGTCAATGAATCCATGTGCCTCATTTATCAGTGCTTGTAAGGATATCCTTTGACTCTCCCACATGCCTGGGGAGTGCGGAGCCCAATCTTCAGTGGGTCCTTTGACCCTAGGGCCGGTTCACACCAAAGTCACAATCTCATGTCTCAGTTCCAAGTCTTAGTTCCAAGTTCCAATCTCAAGTCTCAATCTCAAGTTCCAATCTCAAATCTCAATCCCAAGTTCCAATCCCAAATCTCAATCCCAAGTTCCAATCCCAAGTCTTCATACCAAGTCCCATTCCCAAATCTCTTTACCAAGTCTTAGTTCCAGGTCTCCATACCAAGTCCCAAGCTTCTTCAACTCTCAAGATGTGATTGGTCAAAGAGTTAAAAAGTATGAGACGTAACATCATATTATGTCTCAATTCTCAAAGTTTGATTGGTAAAGAGGTCCAAATTTTCTTATCTTCTCAAGATTTGGTTGGTTGTGAGGATGTAGTATATTCACATTACATCCCAAGTCTATTTAATTTTGAAGATTTTGATTGACATAGAACTTTGTAACTCCATACCATGTCCCAAGTCTCAAATCCTATTTCACTTACAAACGTTTACGTGGCATCTCTTTTTGGAAATTTTGGTGCTAAGAAAAACATTTCAATTTAAGAATTCATTTTAGTAAAAACAAGGATTTTGAAAACCAAATCTCAGCCATGTTATTATCATGAGATATTCAGGTTTTATATTTATAATAATTTTGTCGCCCTTTTTATCCAACAATCTTGAAATGTAGCTTATGTCTAAGTTTTGCAAAGTTGGAATTAGGGACAAAGAGTGAAGCACATCATTTGGACTAGTGTTAGAAAATTTTGTCAACACTTTTTTAGTGTTGAATGTAGAGAAGAGGGTGGGCCACTTGTTTACTACAACCTTGCAATCCCTATACTAATTTTGAACCAAGTGCAAGTAAGGCAAAAGAAAAAAATAAGGCATCAATTGTTATAACAACTTGCTCATTCTAAAATAGAAGACAAATTTGTAGAGGTTGTTAGCCCTTTTAGGAACATTTTATCTAAAGATGCAAAGAGGATTGAAGGTAAGTCCAAGTGTCAAATGTGCATGCTATTCATTCAAAAATGCAAATTCTTTTTCCTACCTCCCCATAATCTTGCATTTTTTGTATGATGTTGTGAACACTAAAATAGATAAAAAATTAATCTAAAAGAGAACAAAGATTGAATAGTGTCAAACTCATGTGCAATTGTGAAAAATTAACAATATAAGGATGAGCCCCTATTACCAAGCAATTTTTTACTTTCACAATTGTTTGTTATCTCTTCTAAGCTTAGGAGAAGTCAAATAATGAAATTCCAATGTTTATACGCAAAAGTGGTAAGAAGTTCAATTTCAATTATTAAACTTTCCAAATCCAAGTTCTAATTCATTGCGCTTAATTTGGACATTGCACAACAAACATCTATTTATTAATTATCAGATTTATAAGGATACTTTATTGATTGTATCTTATTTGGAGATTTGCTACCTTAATTCTAAATTTTGGTTGAAACTTGAATGAAATCTCCAAATTCCAATTAAAGGAACATTTTGCTTGCCAATGTTTAAGTGAAAATCATCACTGACAATAGCTTTTATTGTATGAACATACACACGCGGATGATTCAATCCATTTTTCTTTATGTGCATACAATGCAGGGTATGTTTAGGGCTTGACATATCAAAAGAAAAAAAACAAAATTTCCATCTTAGTAGAATATATTGCTTAGTGGGATGAGAAGTTGGGGAAAATATAACTTTGGAGTACCCAAACGACCTACTTTGAGCCAATATTTGATTTCAAACTTTTGTTACTATCAATCAAAAACATATTTTAGTTTTATTATACTTTTTAGAAGTACCTTAATCAAGTAATTGTATAATATAATAGCACTACCCACATTGTCAAAATGTGCATTTTGATTTTTGTAAAAATGTGGAAGGACAAAGTACAATTTTCTAAATAAACTTACATTATTTCAATTTAAATGAATTTGTAGATCAAAAAAAGTTTGTTGTAAGAAAAATCAATACATTGTGGTTATCACATTTCAAATCCAATTTGATTAATATCACTCCATATACCTTGTTTGCAATCAAAATCACTATTACTTTGTTTGTCACTAAATCTAGAAACCTTTTCATAAGTAGTAAGTTTCAATTTTATTAGGATTGTGCTAACAATAATATGGGTGGATTCAATTGTATAGATAAAAATATAACCTAATCTTCATATCCTACCAATCCAATTCTTCATGATACTCCTTGAATCACACTTGATAATGGATCTTACAATGGAGTGACCTTGTGATTTTTCAAAGAATCAAAATTGATCAAATTTGACCTCAATCAAAGCATTTTTTTTTTCCTATTGGTCCACTTGAGTTTCATTCCAAGTCACTTTCTTTGTAGAATTGTGGTAAACATGAAGTTGGATCATGGACTCCCAACATAGCAAGCCCTAATTCTAGCCATGCAAACAAGCTGGAACTAACAAGATTGAACCTATAACTTATCTCTAAAAATTTCCATGTTGTGCTTTAATCGTCCAAACTACAATAATCTAAAGCAACTATTCACATCACTTCTTAATCATCCCAAGATATACTCCTAATTTGGATCACGTTTCGGGGCTTTACAAACAAGAACACTTGCCCAAAAATAGAAAAGTAGACCTGCTATATTAAAAACTCACCAAAAACATAAACCCCAATGAAACAAAAACCTTGTATGAGCCAAGCTTTTGATTCGGCTAACTTTTGGTATCAAGCAGGACAGAAAATCAGCAATAGTAGACTCAAAGGGTGTTGCGTAGTCATGTATTAAAAAGTGTGGCTAAATTCAGCAAAAAGTTATGGCAAAAAATTTATAGCTATTAATCCCTGAACGCCCAAGGGTACTTTCCTTGTTTTAGAAGGCATTGTTCAAAAAAAAACTGTAAGTGTTATTGTGAGATCATTATTAAGCATTGAAACAAAGTTGTAATGTAGGATCTTGAACTTCAAGGCTTCTAGATGGTGCTATTGTTGCTATATACCAAAAACAAATTTAAAAACAACACAAGGATGCTAAGCTATTTGTGACTAAATGTGGATGAGTATAGAATAAATGGTTTTTTTGAGCCACACGAAGCTTGTTATACAAAAATGGCAACTTTTGAGTACAAAATTAGGAAGTAACCACTTATGATGATTTAGTGTTTGTTGTTGTTAATTCAAAACTAATGACTCATCTTTCAAATCTACAACCACAATTTCATAAATGAGCTAACATTGCAACAACCAAAGAGCTACTCCCTTTGTCCCATTATAAACCTCCAAAAAACTTCTTAGTGAGGGGTTGATTGTGTTTTTAGTTATTATGCTAGTGACAAATGCATTCTAGAATCAATATACCACCTACCAAACATCTGCAAAATCTCAAATTTTTATGTTGCCTTTTAGACACCCAAATTCCATGCAAAAAGTACCATTTTTGTGCATTATTTGTGAAAAATGCCGGCTCCTCATTATTTTAGTTTTTGTAATGATGACACATGCATTCTAGAATCAATGTACCATCTACCAAATGTGTGCAAAATCTCCAGCTTTGATGTTGCCGTTTGGGCACCCAAATTCCATGCAAAAAGTACCATATTTGTATATGTTGCTAGTTCCTCATTATTGATGATTTAAAGATTAGTAACAACAATGGTACCTCATATGGGCAAGGCCAAGCTTGTTAGGAGAGGAACACTCTTTAATTGCTTAACTTGCCCCGAAGAGATCATTGAGATCATTGGACTTGACAAACACTTTCTCAACAATTGAAATTAGCAAAAGGGAGCTTTTTAGTGCAACAAGAACTATGCCTAATTTGGAGCTTTTTATTGGGACAAAGGGAGTATCACTTAATACAAAGAAACTTTTTAGCTCCAATTTTGGCCAAAAATCATTATGAACAAAGAGAATCTAATAATGGATGAATTTTGATTTGTATAACAAGGACATTCTAAGTGAAATTAGCTCAAAAACACATTTGGATTTTATTTAAGAGAATTGATATGTGCACACCAAGGGGTTGATATATGCAAATCCTCCTAGGGATAAATTATAGATTTCTACCATCAAAAAGTTGAATTTGAGAATTTTGAATTCCAATTTGGACTCAAAGACTATGATTTTGTCTAGAACCATAAAAAAAGGTTGCAATTGAATAACACCTAATGAAAAAGCTTATCTTTTTTACAAACAAAAGTAAAGTAACACTTTTCCCCCTAGCTAAGCTTTTTCATTGGGTGTTGTTCAATTGCAACCTTTTTTATGGTTCTAGACAAAATCATGGTCTCCCAATCCAAATCTAAATTCAAACTTCTCAAATTCCGCTTTTTCATGGAAGAAATATATAATTTACCCCCCAGGGGGGTGTGCATATATCAACCCCCGGTGTGCACATATCAATTTCCTTATTAAATGATGAGTTTTCAATAGGACCGTCACTGCTCAAGGGGAGATCTTGACTTTATTCTCAATTTGCTACCCATTTTCTCAATGTGGCAGCTTCTCATAAGTTTTTTAGTGACACTAATCACCGCACTTTTTAGTGCTCAACAAGCATAACTTGTAGTTTAGCGTCCACTAAAAATAATTGGATGGTAGTATGGAGGATGCTAAAATCAACATTCAAGCTAACTCCACTTTGCAACTTCTTCAAAAAAATTATACCTTTCAAATCTTTGCCTTCAACAAGGTCTCAATTTTCTAAACATCAAAATTTGGTGTCTTAATCCCTGAGCGCCCAGGCTGTATACACCAAAATCAAGGTTCTTGGAGACCGACAATTTTGATGCATCATATCTTGGTCAATCGGATGATCCACAAAAAGTGACCATTGAAAGTAGTGCAACACCTACTTAGAAAATGGCTTGCAAATTTTGGGAACAATTCACCACAAGAGATGGGAGATTATAACAATTGATCAAACAACATGTGATGCTCAATGTGATGACAAAATCTCATTTTTTGGTAGGTAGTTGCTATTTGATGATTTTTACAAAATTCTATAAGCCCCAGATTCATCTCAAATTTTGTGAGCAACTAGATTAGATGTGAATGCAAACACTTGTAAATTATTGAATATTGCACTTCTTTTTATGTCAAGTTTTAGGGCTTCAAGTCCCTACTCCACGGAAAACAATGACCAACATAGTTGGTGATGGTTGCCATAATAAGGGTCTAGAACATGCTTGAACCCTTGCCAACAACTTTACCGCTACCACAAAGCTTGCACAAGGAAGCTTGCATGGGATATTGACCGGTTGCAACCTGTTAAATGTTGCTTGCCACCACGCCCCGTATGGTGTTTCACCCAATCAAATCTCTTGCATCACTTGTACAACATTTGACTTTCCTCGCTATTACTCCATTAACATGGACAACTTGAATGCTTTCATAATTGTAATTTATAGCAAGGTCAACAAATTAGATCTAATGCCACAAACACGCCTTTGAAATCTAGAGCGACCAAAATCTAGTCGCTAGGACACTCAGGGGTTAAGGATTAATTATGTCAAGAATGTTAATTCAATATTTTCACACTACAATAGTGCCTAGCTAAGATGAACCTTTACAAGAAAAAACTCTTGACTAAGATGAAGTAGATTACTGTCCCTATCAATTGCGAGAGCTCCAAGAAATGTTTGACTACAATGAATACTTTCCTAGAATAAAATGAATGTTCTGTCCGGATATCTTCATCTTAGTCAGGCACTACTGTAGTAGTATTCTCAGCCTTATTGGGAGCTCTATGAAGCATATACTACAAAATTTGAGTGAGGCACCTGTTTTCATGAAAATCTAGGACACAAATGTCTGAAAGTCTAAATCTAGGACATAAATATCTGAAAACCTAGACCCTAAGCACCAATAGGTCCCTTGTTATCGGAAGAATAGGTCTCTTATTATCGGAAGACTCATAGGAGAATTTCCTAGGATCAATAGTGCAAAACTTCCCAAATCCAAGTTGTCCAATCACTTTCAAAAGCACCTTAGGGCAAAAAAAACAGAAAAAAAAAAAAAGTGCACGTAAATCATAATTGTACACTAGAGTCAAATGAGCAAAGAAATCTGAAAAAACAATAGAAAGTCAACCAAATGAAATAGCAAAAAACAAGTCAAAACTTGAGTGTATTGGACAAAAACCAACTGTATTTTCAAAATATATCAATTACAATACAAAAGCAATATCCGACTGGTTGAAAGTAAGAAATGCCAGTGCTGGTGAAGCTGTAAATCTCCCCGGACACTGCTGGTGTCCACACAAATCACATACACATGAAGAGATAATCTCTAAGTGCCAGATTCAGACAAAACAGCAACAGCTTGAAAAGCATATCTACAATGTCAAAGGAAACACCACATTACAGTGGCCCCAAACCTACTCACTGACAAACTATACACTATTTCGTAACCAGTCAACTTGACCCATGAGACCGCCCAGTTCCAATGAGGAAGAGGTCATCCAAAGAGCAAGCAACTTCAACCAACTCTATCCTAATCAGGTAATGGAACAACTCCCTGGTGTCCCACAACCTACACACAACAGATTCGTTTGGTGCAACAAATGAAATGCAAATCAATCTCCATTTACACAGACTCCTAGGAAAACAGGATCACATCAGATCTTGTAATATTTGTCTTTCCTAGTTGGCCACCACATGACCCAAAAGAAAACTAAACATGCACCACACTAAACGATATGCCAGTCCTTTCATAAATATGTGCCACTCCCGACAACGGCATGAAAGCTGCAACAGCCGGGTAGTGATGAAACCTACCCTTCCAGCAAACCCTGATGCTACACCAAGTGCACCATACGCCTTATGTCCCACTTATCAAACAAACGTCTGGCACAACATCTACAACCCTGCCAAATGCAGAAATCGTCTTCACCTCCACAGTCTGTCAAACCCAACTATGCTCATACCCACTGTGCTGTTTGCTGCAGCACCCTGCCATCAACCCATTGCATACTTCTGAGTCCAACTTCTGGCGGTACCCTCGTATTTTTGCCTGTCTGTCTTGTACATGTGGGCAATCTCTGGAACAAGAGGGTCATCAGGATTTGGATCCGTCAGCAAAGAGCATATCGACAGCAGCACCTGTAGCCATCCACAAAACACAACCCTGTTACTCATAAATCACAACATCTCTACCACAAAATATCCTTATTTTATCACTCTAACAGCAAGGATCAGAAAAATCCAGCACCATAAACATCAACCTTCAACCCACTCTAACATTGATTGTGGCCACAGCTCAACAAAATTCAACATCCTAACATCCAACTATGCATCTGCACACAGAAGTCACTGAGCCCAAGCACAGTCTAGATAAACGATGCCATGCCACTGACAGCACACATACCTTAGATATGGTAAGAGCAGGGCTCCATTGCTCTTTCAAAATGTCCAAGCAGATGCTTCCATTGCTATTGATATTCGGGTGAAAAACCTTAGTCTTGAACGCAACCTAAATACACAACACAAAACGTTCCATCAGAAAACCACCACCACGCACAATTGCCAGCAAAATCGTACTACGTCCAAACACAAAAGAAACAAAAACAGGGCACAAACCCTAAACACGAACCTCACTTCTAAAACCAATCGAACTATACCTTGGGGGGTTTGAACGGGTAATCAGGCGGGAAGTGAATGGTAACTAGAAACACGCCTCCAGCGTAAGGACTATCGGGAGGTCCCATGATAGTAGCTTGCCAGTGAAACATATCCTCAGCTGCAGGCCCTGACAGACAGCAAAAAAAATCACAGCAAAACATTAATCATTGTGTTATGAAACAATCGACTCTCTATGTAAGGTAGTCGGTTCTAAAACCGTTCAGTCATTTTGAACCGCCCATGTAGACAGTGGAGAAATGGACATGAGGTGGTTCTTAAATCATTCTCTTACAGTCATTGAATGCATGAAAGAGAAGTTGTTTTTAATTGCAAAGAGCCAATCATTCTCCTTGCTTTCCTAAATCTCTTCACAACTTCTTGGAAGGTCTAGGGTCATAAATAGGGACTTATGACACATGCACTTTGAAAATTCATAAGTAATTCAAAAATACTTCAAAAAATATGAAACGACTTGTGTTACATTCTGCATCCATTTCTCTTTGTCTGGAAAATGAACTTTAAATCCTCCCATCCACGGAAAACCATGAAAAAGGGGAATGAGCCCTTAGATGGTCGGTTTTCAAGCCGACTACCTTACTGGAACAACCAAGCAATGACGAATTCTTAAGCAAATTCTCAAGTACTGTCAGATTCTCTACTCCTTTGAGCAAGATGGTCATTTCCACTTAATGCGCGGAGCACTCTCAAGATGCAGGGAAACCATGTAACATGGAAAATACATTTTCCTCTAAGGTTGGTTATATGTGCGTACTATTACACCCTCGAAAGGCATAAAAATGAGCCTCAAAGTGTTCCTAATTAACAAGCTCGTAACCATGACGGATAAGCTATTGAACTTTCACGAGTACAGAACTATATATCAACGCAGCCACTTTTTCGAACTCTTGGTGTCTAGCAAAGACAGAAGCACACCACCTTGCAACCAAGATCCAACACATGCTAAAATTGGAAAAAAATCTTTCTACCAAATACAAAACCACAATTCTTCACCAATCCCAAGACGCGTCAAGCTCAGACAACAAAAAAAGAAACAAACTTCCAATTGCTCGTCTCTACCAAGTTAAGTTGTGCTTGAAAATGCTATGGTAAAATTTTTTTTTTTTTAAAAACCCCCCGTGCCTTTAAAAGCAAACCCCGTCGTCCGTCCCAGATACTACACCAAGCGTTTAAATCATAACCCACACTCTCAAAACCTCCACAACTACGGAGAATTTAGCATCCAGAACTAGTCAGGGATGAGGAATGATTCCTCACCGCCACAATTCCGTAAAGCAAGATCATATCTCTACAGAGCTACCCAATTCTGTTCAAAGACTCACCATATCGACCACAACCACACGCTAGCACCATCACGAGACAAGAAAGGCTATAAAAACAGAAGCTAGAGATGGAAGATGCTCGAAGAAGAACCCAAGTCATAGAACCTTACCGGCGCTGCATGATGTTGGCGGATCCTTCTGCAGATCTTTCAACTCCTTCAGAATACGCTTGGACGCCATCACACGTCGATTCCACCAAACTCCAAAGATCACAGCAAGCTGGGTTGTTAGAGCAACCCCGATCTACTGTGGATGTGAAACCCTAACGCCAGAAACAGCACGACCGACACAAGACCCAATTGGAAATGATGAGTCGATGGAAAGCAAAGCAGCAGCAGCAGCGGTGATAGATAAGCTTAGAATGAAAGAAAGGAGCAAAGGGGAGGACAGAGCAGGCCGGCAGCAGCAGCAGCAAGGGCCACCACAGGGCCAACCAGAGCAGAGCAGAGCTGCAACAACTAGTCAAGTGAAGGGCACCAAGCAAAACGGAAGCAAAGTATAAAGCTTACTCGCCGACGCGGACGATGTTTTGGAAGGGGGAGATGGGATATTGAGATGAGTGGGCTTTTAACCCCTAAAGGACTAAAGAGCCCAATATGGTTAAAGGGGGTGCTTGGAGATGTGAAAGTATATTAAAGAGGCATTTTTAGCTCAAATTTTGGTCTTTCACTCAAGTCTAAATGGAGTTGTTAGTTCAAGAAAATTTTCTGATCGGCTTGTTGTTTTTTGAAATGCCTCCTTTGCTCTAAATTCTACATGGAATATGAAAAGTATTCTATTTTTTCAACAATTAGGAGAAGAATGTCTTTGGGCAAACAAAGGGAGCGGCTTAGAAAGCAGATGGGATGAGTGCTCTCATGTCTTCTATTGTACAAGGGAGAAGTTTAGTGATGTGTCACTTTTTTTTTCTTGATTTGGGCAAGGTTTTTATAGCTCTAAAGTAAGGAGCTAATGGAATCTAGCTACTTTGAGTGACCATATCTTTTGGAGTTTTTATCCATTTGTGGAGTTTTTTTTTTTTTTTTTTTCCATCAAGAATAGCAAGACACAATCTCATGGGATCATCCATTAGGTAAATCTTTTTTTTGAGAAAATATTAAATGAAAGTCCAAAATCCATATTTTGAACTGTTGCCCAAATTAGAAAATATGAGATTCTCAACGGTGGGGATTTTGCAGATTTACTTGGATTTGAAATCAAATCGGTTTAAAACATTTGATTTATAGTTGGGTATAGAATGACCAATTTTTGATTATGTGATTACTTGTTCAACTTCCCAAAAACTTGGGGAATGTGTTGAAGGTTTCATGTTGGAGGTATGTTGAATTTTCTTAGCAAGACACTTAGGGGTTAAGCCAGAAAGCTAACAAAGAAAAAGTAAAAATATCAAGATGTCCCTCAGTTCTTTTAAAATAATTAGATATACTAATGTGGTCTTGTGTTGTTGGTCTAATTTCCATCTTGATTTAATAATGTTTTTGTCTTATCTTTTTTTTTTGGGACACTCGGTTTGTAAAAGTACAAAGTGAAAGTAATTCCAAACGCCACAAAGCCTAACATATATACCCCCTCCAAAAGAAAGAAGCAGCAAAAGTGAAGGACAGAGCAAGGTCGAGTAGGCCGGTAGCAGCAAGGGCCACCACAGGGCTTAGCAGAGCAGAGCAGCAATAGCAACAACAAGTCAAGAGCAGCGAGCAAAATGCAAGCAAAGTATAAAGCTCACTGGCTGACGCGGACGATGTTTTGGAAGGGGATGAGATACTATGATGAGTGGGATCTAGGGTTTACTTTTAGGCTTTTAGAAGTCAAAAAGCTAGAAAAAGAAAAAGGAAAAATATCAAAAACACTCTTTAGTTCTTTCAAAATAATTAGATATGTTAGTATGGTCCTGTGCCGTCGGCCTAGTTTTCATCTTGATTTAATACTGCTTGTTCTTTATCTTTATCTTTTTTGGAGACACACAATCTGTAAAAGTTAAAGTTAAAAATGAAAGTAATTCCAAAGGCCACAAAACCTAGCCCATGCACCCCCTCCGAATGAAAGAAGCAGCAAAAGCAGAGGACACAACAGGGCCGAGCAGGTTGACAGCAACAGCAAGAGCCACCACAAGGCCAACCAAAGCAAAGTAGAGCAGAGCAACAATAACAAGTCAAGTGAAGGCACCAAGCAAAACAAAAGCAAAGTATAAAGCTTACTCGCCAATGCGGATGATGTTTTGGAGGGAGGGGGGTAGGATATTGGGATGAGTAGGATCCAGGGTTTATTTTTAGGCTTTTAAAAGCCAGAAAGTTAACAAAGAAAAATGGAAAATATCAAAAATGCCCCTCAGTTCTTTCAAAATAATTAAATGTAGGGAATGACTAGGGAGACATGACCCGGAGACACCCCCAATTGCTACGTGGACAACCCCTATAGCCCAACCTATTAAATTTGAGATTATTATTACACTAAAATATGAAATAAAATTATAAGAATATTTTAGCGTACACTTGCGTCTACAAGTGTTGCAAACATACAACAAATATGTCTCATTTGTGAAATGGTTAAGAGTTGAATTTACAAATGAAGGAGCCTCTAGTTTAGCTCTTGACCATGTCACAAATGAGACATATTTGTTGTATGCTTGCAGCACTTGTAGACGCAAATTTGATCTAAAATACTATTTTGATTTTATTTCATATTTCAACATAATAATAATCTCAAATTTAATATGTTGGGCTATAGGGGTGCCCTTGTAGCAATTGGAGGGTGTCTCTCTAGTCTGTCCCTAAGTGTATTAGTGCGGTCCTGTACCGTTGGCCTAATTTTCATCTTGATTTAATCATGCTTTTTTTTTCTCTTTCTATTTTGGAGACACACAATCTGTCAAAGTAACAATAAAAGTAAAAGTAAAAAATAAAAAGTGAAAGTTGTTCCAAATGCCACAAATCCTAGCATGTGCACCCCCTCCTTTGCAATAGCTTTTGGACAATACCAAGAACGCCACCAAAATAAAAGTAGAAGTACTTTTATAAATTTTTAATCCATAAAAACTTCAAAATTCAATAAATTTCCCATCGTAGGTCCAATTGCCACAAAACCAAGCCTGTGCACACCTCCTTGCCGAGACCTTTCCAATGGTACCAAGCACTTGACATGGAGACACATGGTACGAGAGATCTCAATGTGATAAACAAACAAACAAACATCCAAACAAACATTCTAATTTAAGGTATTGATCCTTGTATTATTTGAAGGGGATTGATATGTCTACCACACCCTTTCATCTATTCTACCACCTCCCTAGGTAAATTTTAGATTTCTACCATTAAAATTTGAATTTAGGAATTTGGAATTCAGATTTGGACTTAGAAACCATAATTTAGTCTAGTATCATAAAAAGGTTATAATTGAACAACATCCAATGAAAAAGCTCATCTTTTTTTATAAAAAAATGTAAAAGTAGTACTTTTCCTCCAAGCTAAGCTCTTTCATTGTGTGTTGTTCAATTACAACCTTTTTTTCATGGTTCTAGACAAAACCAAGGTCTCTAAGTCCAAATCTGAATTCTAAATTCTCAAATTCAACTATTTGATGGTAGAGATCTAAAATTTACCCTGGAGGTGTGGTAGAATAGTTGAAAGGGTGTGGTAAACATATCAATCCCCTTATTTGAAATACCAAAAATACCCCTAATTTTATGTAAGAATACCAATTACACTCCTACACTAAATAGTGCATTTAGGTTGCCCCATACTAATTTTTAGACATTTTGCACTATTTAAATATTTACCAAGACTAAAATAACTTTTGTTAATAATTATTGTGATAAATAATGGAGGAAGAAAGCAAAGGGATTAGGTCTAGCAACAAGGCCAAAGCCAGGGAGTAGGGAAGTTGGAACTTTAGACAAAACCAAGAATTACCAAAACATAAAAAGAGTTGCATGCCCCTCTAGGTGGCCAAAGGTGAGTCATGAGGGAACTTTGCCAAGGTCGTGGCCAAGGTAAGGCAACCTAAATGCATTGTTTGGTGTAGTTATCTTTGAAAACATCTAGTACACTTAGTTTTCTTGTACCTCTTTAGTGCAATTTTTTGTAAATATTGGAATGACAATGGAAATTACAAAAACTAGATGCAAGTCAAACGTAAGTCAAATCTTAGAGGCAAGCTCTTCAAGCTTTATGTAGGGATTTTTGCATTTAAGTTTATTGTGGCAAAAGCTACTACATTGACTGGACAACATGCTTTTCTTTGTCAATGTCTTTGGTGCAAATGTGACTTACAAAAATTTCAGTAAAGAGGCACAAGAAAACTAAAGGTATTAGATGTTTTCAAAGATAAGTAGAGGTATAATTGATATTCTTATACAAAACCAAGGGTATCTTTGATACTTCAAATAATATAGGGTTATATTTGATATTTTGAAAGAATTGAGGGGCATTTTTGATTTTTTTCCAAAAGAAAATTAAGCTACAAAAAGAGCATTATGGTGCTAGTTTGCTAAATGTTGCTCAACATTTCATATCTAAATGCTTGCCCCGCATTTAAAAAATAACATATTGTTGTTGGTAGCCAATCAATTAGGAATTTAGGTTGAAAAGGACAAGATCTTCACATCATGTAGAGCCATGTAATTTGAAAATCAAGTTATTGTTAAGTTTCTTTGAATTAATGCCTCTCTATTATAAACTTTTGGTTTTTGTAACCCACATTTTCATAAAATTGACTCAAAGTGGAAATACTTGCAGCTTAATTTTACACTGAAAAAGAAAATATCATGTGGCCATATCTGTAGCATTAAAAATTACCATATGGCCTGAGAAGCTGCTGGTACAAAACAAAACAAAAATCCTGGTGGGATCTCATGCTTTCATGGTCTTTCTTCCCGGTCTCTTGACCTTCAAGTTTTGGGTATTCCGTCTTGGGTTTCCCGGTGGAGATGGATTTGAATCCCTGTAATTTTCTGACTGGTACTTCTACTGGTTTTCAGTATTCCTCCTTTCTTTTTTCTGCTGAACTTGGATCCAGTTACTATAATTCAACCTTTTTTTTTAAGATTCACATCACGATAGAATTTCCTTGTTCTATTATCTTATTTCTGTTTTTCGTTTTTATTTTTTGACTAAACAAATTTGGAAATGACTTCACTATACTAGCCGAAGAGAGATGTGATTTTTAATTTTTTTGGCATCGGATTGAGAATATTGCTCCATTTGTTTCCATAGCATATCCCTAATTTTATGCAACAGGTCTGTGAAGATCCTCGAGCACAGCGTTTAAATTTCTGGCTAATTTTAGCCAGAATCTTAACCCCTGAACGGCACAAAAGTCCTTTGTGGTTGTATGTACGGCCGTATATATGGCCATATATATAGACGTATTTGAGCTATTCTAAGGGCTTTCCAAAAAAAATGCACCCCCCATCATACAACCTTTCAATATGTATGGTTGTAACACTTAATTTCTAACTGATTCAAACTTCTAAATACTGGCTGCGATTGTATTTGGTATCGTATCTCCAGAGCCTATTTGATGTTCAGGGGTTAAGCTTACCTCAAATCATGAGTGGCTCCCACAATACTAGGAAAATTGGCTAAAAAATGAATGAAATTGCCAGGCTCCTCTCAACGCACATGCGAGGTTCTCCAAATTTTGGATGAAAGCTCCTAGAATTAGTATAATTTATGGATGAACTTACAGAAATCGTTGGTTCCATCCATTTTTGTCCAATCTTTCCTTGCCTACTTGCATCGTTGGATTCCAGTTGCGCTATCAACGAAAAAACATAATTTAAAGGCTGCTGAATGTCCTGCTTTTTGTGGACGTTTGTGGACTTTTGTGGACTTATGAATTTTTGTGGATTTTTGTACATAGAACTATAGAAGTTGCTTTTAATAGTGTCAAACTTTGAATAGTGTAAGCTCCTTTACACTAATTTGGGGCAGACTTGTTCTGATAACCCCTAAAGGATCAAGCCGTTTTTTCTGCCAAAATTACACAAAATTGTCACTTCTAGGGGATGAGTAAGAAGGTAGATTTTTGTTTTTTTGGGAAATCCAACCATAGGATCTTGCCTTAAATTAGAAAAGGTACTTGTGGGAAAAAATTAAGTTATTCTAAATGGAGAGGAGGGAGATATTTACATTTGAAGTGAAAAAAAAGTTTTTTTCCTTGCTGCCCAAAAATTTCAGAAGCCTTTAACCATTCTTACATGAAAAAAAATTGCTCTACCCAAAATTGTGCTTTTAATTTACAATGTACGAGATCAAATTAGGTATATGCTGGAGAATTTTCAAATCTATTGGAACTATACAATACATGAAAAAAAATAGTAAGTAAAAAGAAGTAGAGAATGAGTTAAAGCTCTAAATTGTCAAGAGTTTAATTATTGAAATGAAAAATGCAAATCCCAACAATCAGAATGTTGTGATAAACAATCTACTTCCATTGGTTTTATTTTTTTTCCAAAATATCGAAAATTGAGTATAATAATGGACTTCAAAGTTTATTTTAGAATAGGGAATCCACAACTACCTGCAAATAAAAACTCCTCATAACTTTCATGTCATTGATTGAAATTGAATGATTCAAAGCTTCCCAAATATAAATAAAGTCTAAAGAACCAATTTCAAATTTATCTTTAAAAAAAATTTGAACTTTAAAGAAGTTTTTTGGGCAACCTGGACAGGCAATCCTTCCCAAATTTTCATAAATCCTTGCATAACTTCTTCATCAAATGTCAAAATGAAGAAAATTTTAGATGCCCACATAGATCTTTGAATTCCCCACCTTCCGAAAAAGTTTCAAAAAATCACACAAAGTAACTTATCCAAAGGTGCATACGCAAAATCCCATTTGTCCCCCAAAGGGACAATGATTCTTTAGAGAATAAATATGAAAATATGGCATATCTTGTGCCCTTATTTTCCAAGTAGGGTTTTGAACACAACTTTTTGCCTCTCCTTTAATAACAACTTGGTGGCATTCTTGAAGCAACGTTGGTAATGCAACATCTTGCACAAACTCTCTAATTGGAAGAAGTTTTTGCAAATTCTTTAGATTTTGATTACTTGCAGCACATTTTCTGAGATAACATTTAAACATTGTAACCCATAATATATTGGGTTAATCTAATTTTTTATGAACCGCTTTATTAATGCTCCTAGCAAATTTAAATTTTTTTCTTTAATCAGTGCAAGTTAGTATAATTGGTATGGGATGCGGTAATTGAAATAATTTACTTACACTAAACATTATATTTGGGTTGCCTTCATTGATAATCAAGTTGCCTTACCTTAAAAAGTTTACCTCTTGACTTATGGCTTGACTACTTGGAGGTGCATGCAACTTTGTAGATACTAAGAATTCACATGATTTACAATATGGATGCAACTAATTTCTTTTCCCGCAACTTTTTTGTTGTTGTCAAATTCTTTAAGACTGTATATTGCAATAATTATTGACGGAGATTGTTATAATGTTGGTAAGTATTTATGTAATGTAAAATGTTTAGAAATTAATGTGGGCCAACCTAAATGCAATATTTAGTTCAATTTTTGTATTGCTCCAGGGTGATTCTTCTTGCTCTCTTTCTTAATCCCTAAAGCCCAATGGGTGTTGCAAAGAAAAAAAAGACTTAATCTACCATTTTCTGATGATTTATTAAAAATTAAAAATTAAGACTCTTCTTTTGAGTTTCAGCCTTATAGAAGTTAAATATACAAGTAAGAAAATGTGTGAAAAAAATGTCAGCCCATTTGACCTCGTAGATTGTAAGGTTATAATGTTTGAGGTGAGAAAAACAACTTTTTTTCTTTCTTGCAAAATAAGGTCAACAGACTTAGAGCCCTCCTCAAGTATTTTTTTGCTCTACACAAGAACAAGATTTTTAACCATTCACAAGTATATGATGTTATCCGTTCACTCATGAAGAATTATCAAAATCAAAAATAGAACTTAGCTTATTCTAAATCATCCTGCAATGCAATGAAGCTAAGTGAATTGGCAATACACTAGTCATTTTTTCATGATTTCTTGTGCATTGAGGAAGTCTTTTATTTGAAATTTGAACAATAAAAAGTTAGAGACAAACATTGGGAATATGCAAAAAAATTCAAGACCTTTGGATTTATAGATTGAAAGATAATAGGGCTTGAAGTTAGAAGAAAATATCTTTTCTTGAAATTGCCCAAACATAATCATTAACAAAGTTTGACTCTCTTAGAAAGTGATGTGAGAGTTCATTTTTTTATTTTTTTTCACAAATGTGTACCATATTTTATTAGTTACAAACATGCCAAGTTTCAAAAGTGAATGAGAGTTTTAGCATAAGATCCTCCAAAGATGCCCAAATTGCCCAAGGTGCCCATATTATTTTAACTTTTTCTTCAAGCATCCAAGTGAAGTTTTTGTTTTTTCACACAAAGGTATTCATTGTGTGCACCTTATCTCCAAATTTCAGAAACATCCGCCAAAATTTAACTTTGTAGGAACCTACCCAAACTTTCAACCGACTATTAAACGAACTTTTGTGGTTTAGGGGTTAATCCATTAAGGTCCAATCAATCAATTTCTGGTCAATTTTGACTCTTTTTAGTTGGTAGAGAAAGCATGTTAGGGAATGTGAGGATGTGGCAAAAAGAATGTATTTAGGTAATTAGGAACCCAATAGCTTGAAACATAAATCAGGTTTAGCTTAGTTGCCACGTGGTCAAGGCATTGGAAAAACTCAAGAAGTAATGTCTGCCAAAATACAGAAATGAATGTAGAAAGATGGTCATAAGTGGTAAAGATTGAATACTTGTATGTGTTCCCAAGAATCTAGGTTTTCCCTATGCCCACCATCACCCTAAAGAATTGCCACGTGGTCCATCAAGCAACAAGAAAGAAGAATCCGTGCAAAGAAATACAATCCACCACCATAGAGATAGCCGTATTTGTATGAAAAAGCATACAGTCACATTTAAACCTACCTACAAACAAAATCAAACATAAAAGAATGATGCATACTATAAAGCATGCATGACATTGCCATTTGTATGGTTGGATCTTTTGTACGCATTTGTATTCTTTGTTAGTATGAGTTTTTCCAAAATACCCTAAAAGGCCTTGCCGACCTCCATAATTGACCATAGACATTAACCCTTAAAAGAAGAGGCAGACAATTTTTGTCCACTAGAAATACTCGCAACGTGACCAAATTGCGGTTATCAGCCCGTCCTTTAAGGGTTAACCCCTCAAGGCCCAAGGAGCCTTTTTTCGGCTTTCTAGCAATTTTGGGCAAGTTACTACAAATGGGTTTTGCATTTGTTTTGTTTTTTTTAAATTCACACATGAAGTACCCAAGGAGTAGCTATAAGCTCCAACAATTTTCATGACTTTTGATTACATGGTTCAAAAGTTACTGCATGAAATGTTGTTTTCTTTGCTCATCAAGGCAGCTCGGGCATCTCAAAAACTTCTTTAAAAGTTACATTTCAATTTTGGTTTTCTTTAATTTGGTTCTTTAGATCTATATATATGTGGGAAGCTTTGAATCATTCAATTTTTGTTAATGAGATGAAGGTTATGAGAAGTTTTAGTTTGCAGGTAGGTATGGAGTCTACTCACCCGCAAACTAAAACTTCTCATAACTTTCATCTCATTAACCCATAAAGGACCATGACCTTCATTTTGTCAAAAGACACTCAAAAGTTTGAAAATTGGTCTTTTTGCATAATTGACCATAGGACTAGACTTGTATAAGAATGTGTCGTTCAAAACTTAAAAACTTAACTAGCACAAATTGCAAGATATTTGCGTTTAAAGTATTAAAAACAAGTTTTTTTTGCACCTTGCACAATTAGATTATTTGACTTTATACTTTTTTAACTTAATTTTTTTGCACCATGAAGTTTTAAGGTTTTTATTTTTTTATGCTGGGGAATTGAGTTGAGAATCTTTGGAAAAAAACCAAAACAGAAATACTTAATTTTCATTCTTTAAAAAAACATTAGGTAGAAAAAGGTATGAGATTGAACAAAAACTTAAATTGCTAATAACCTTGCAATGGAATTGAAACTCAATAATCCCAATGGTGAGGTTGTTCTAGAAAGAAAACTTCACCCTCTCCAACAATTTTTTTTGAAAAAATGTTAAGCTTCCATTCCAAAATGAACTGTATAAGTTATTTTTTCAAGAGGATGCTTGAATTGCTCAAAAAACAAGATTGTCCATAACTTTCTCATAACTAGTCCAAATGGAATGAATCAAAGCTTCAGATGTAAACAAAGATATAGTCTACAAGGGCAAAAAAATCTAAAAAAAATCAAGTTTTTGTAAAAAAAATTTGCTGCCCGGACTTCCAAATTTTTGCTTATTTAGGCATAACTTTTGCACCTTGGCATTGATTGGAATAAAAATTATATTCCCCAAAAGCTAGTGTGTTTTCCTATCTTCAAAAAAAGTTTCAAAAAATCATGACAAAGATTGAGGCCGCAAGTACCTGCCCAAAATCCCATTTGTCCCCCAAATGGACAATGGTCCTTTAGGGTTAAAGGAAATTGAATGATTCAAAGCTTCCCACATATATATAGATCTAAAGAACCAAATTAAAGAAAACCAAAATTGAAATGTAATTTTTAAAGAAGTTTTTGAGCTGCCCGGGCTGCCTTGACGAGTAAAGAAAACAACATTTCATGCAGTAACTTTTGAACCATGTAGTCAAAAGTCATGAAAATTGTTGGGCCTTATAGCTAATCCTTGGGTACTTCATGTGTGAAATATTAAAAATGAATAAATGCAAAACCCATTTGTAGTGACTTGCCCAAAATTGCTAGAATGCAATAAAATGCTACTTAGGCCTTGAGGGGTTAATGGGTTAAAAGGCATGTGTGCCAGAGATTAGATGACAATTAAGGTAAGCGCACCCATAAGCGTGGAAAAAAGGTTTTGGAGTAGGTAAAACAATTGACTAACTTTGAAAAAAATATTGTAAGTTAGGAAATGGAAACCAAAAATATTGGCATCAATTAAAAGGTTCCAACTTCAAGCATTTGTTCACAAAGATTTTTCAAAGTCCAAAATTACTGAATTGTAAGAACCATGTGTAAGAGATGCTAAAAACAAGGCTTGTTGGTTCTTAACCTAGGAATGCCAAGGGCACCACTCAGTGGCGCTTGAACTAATGAGAAACCATTTTTCATCCATATTTTGTTGATGTTGGGTTATGAGGAGTTGTTGCTGATCTATCATGTTGGGTTATGAGGAGTTTTCAATTGAATTGGTAGTTTTTTTAGTATTTCTCTTTACGTAAATAAGAAGTTAGTAAAAAAAATGGATCACAAAATATGATATTTTAGTGTATTTTGAGAAGTTGTTGCTCCTTGCTCTAAATCTAAAATTTCTCCACAAAAATGATATTTTTTGAATTTGAACCCAACTAACAAAATGAAGGACATCTACTCTAGTTTCTACTTTAGTTTGAATTTTGGAAACTTTCCTAATATTGAATATTTTATTGCAATATGAACTTTAAATGTATTTTCAATGTCTATTATTTTCTAATTATAAAATCACACGGAAACTGGGTTTACACCATGATGTTTGTCATTGTAATACACATACATGGTGAAATTTTCAGATTTTTTGGAATGATTTTCTATTTGATGTGATTTTTCTTCACTTTTTCTTCAAAAATTCTAAAAAAAACAACATTGCACAAATTAATTCTATTTTTATTGTGAAGTGTAGAAGAAATGTAGTTTCATCCTTGAAAAATGAATTTAATTTTTTTCATTCAAATCTAGTTGCCAAATGACAACAAATTAAATGATAAGCACTATAGATGAAAAGCAGTGGTCGTAGGTCCGTCACTTAGGGGTTAAATAGTGAGATGGGTACTCAAAACCTCATGCTAGTCACACACAACCATCACTTCATCACCCATAACCATCACTTAGTCACCCACAACCATTTCTTTATTTTATTGATTAGCCCCTGCCACTGTCAAGTGATAGGCATGGGGAGTTGGGGACGCAACACTTATGGATGCTGCTACCTTGTATGATTGGTGCTTCTAAATCCTAATCTCGTGTGGGACTCTTGAAGATTGTTTTCCAGAGATCTGATATTTGAATTCAAAATTTCAAAAATAGCTCTCATGATGAGCCTATAGTAAGACAAGCTAAAGCACATCCGTGAATTTTCAGCCAATTACAAGAGTGCACCAGTTTTTTCTCACAATTCCAATATTTTTCTTCCAGTATCATTTCACACCGGTCAGTTACATTCCAATTGAAATTTTTTTGTATTACAAGCTTCTAATGTTGCAATTTTGATTTGATTTTAAAATGCCTATTTTTGTGCATTCACGGTAGGAATTGAATCTAGCATACCGTACCTTACTAGCAGTTGTGTGCCAAATAATTAATTAAAGTGCAAAATTGAGGTTAGGCACCTAAAAAACAATATTAAAAAATTAGTCATATCAAGAAAAAAAATGTAGTACTTAGGCTTTCATTCAAGTCAAACATTGTAGTTATGGTAATTAGTTATAGTAGTTTGTTAGTATGATTAATAACTAGAGATGACCTTCATTTTAGTATTCATTAATAAGATGACATTCATTAAGAAAATGATAATTGAGTTCTTTCTCATGTTGTCTTAATGCTTCTTGAATTTGTAAATCAACATTTTGCTTTTGTTCATGTATGAGTTTTCTTTTTTGTATGTGAGATTGTGTTTTAGTAGAAGGAAATTTACCAAGCAAAGAATTCATATTAACAATAGTTGACAAAAATGATTTGAAAGTAGGTTTGTTGCTAAATTTTGCAACTTTGATCACAAAAGCTATGTTGTGATTTTTTTTGTATGTCAACAAAACTACAAAAATCATTTGATAAAATTTTGACTCTTATTTAGCACCTTTGTATTGGATTTTTTTAATTCAACACTTTTTAAAAACATTTTAATTTTTTTTAGCAATGAGTGCATATGATTACAAAGAGAACCAAGCAATTTGTTTTGAATGATTTTGTGCCAAAGTTGCTAGGATCATTTACCACATACATGCCAATGATCTTCTCACCTCCCTCAAAATAGATATTAGATTGAAAATCAAAATTTTTGCTACATCTTATATAAAGTAACCAAGTGTGTGAGGCCCACACCTAAAAAATATGTCTACCATAGGTTTTTGATGATTAGTCATTGTAACTTGGCCACAAATATCAAAATTAAGAAATGAAATAGTAGAGGTGAGAATATCTCATTAGGAAAACAAAAGCAAAAGAAGAAATGAGAGTAAAAGCAAAACCATCTAATTTATAATAAAAGAAACCCTTCAAATGTGAGGTTAGAGATGAGTTTTACATCAGTGAATCAAATTCATAAAAGTCATGCAAGTTTCACGTAAATGTATAGAAAACCATGTAGTGACAAGTTTTAATGTTTGAGATTTTTTTAAATTTAGAGCTAATTTACTAACATTGCTCCGAACAATTTAGGAGTTTAGGATTGTAGCAAAACAAAGTCTAATTGTAATTTAGAAGGGATGAATTTGGGAAAATTGACCCAAGGGAATTTCAAAGTATAATTATATAACAATGTTTGGATATAGACAATTTTATTTAATGAATGCACAAATATACCAAATGAGTATATAGTTATTTGAAAAAACATTTAGAATTTTTGGGTTTATAACATAATAAAATTTAAATACTTTGACTTCAAAATTGCAATTAGAGGCCCATTTTATAGTAGAGTGTTGATAAAAACTAGTTTTTGAAACTTGAGAACATTTTGAAATTTTGGATACTTTAAACTCATTATTATTAATGGAGGCTTTTTTCTATGTCTTAAAGAGTGAAAACATTTAGAGTTGTTGAAATTTTATAATACTTTGAAATTTCAAAACATCTAAAATCTTAGATACTTTGAATTCATCTATAAAGGCCCACTTAGTAAGAATTAGAAACCTCAAGTATTATATGCAAAAGTGCATGTGGCTCAAAAATACCATATAAGATCAATCAAAATCCAATTTAACTGAACCTAATTTAGACTTTAAAAAAAGTGACTAAAGGGGCTCTAGAACATTGCAAAAGATCATATAGAGTGCAATTTAATTGAGTCTTGCATAACGATAAAATAATAAGCCTTTTAAAGAACTCTAATATATCACAAAAAATTACATAAAATCCATTTTACTAAGCCAAAGAAAGACATAATACCGTTAAGGCAGTTCAAGTCATTAAATTGCACTTGCAAAAAAAAAACTCAGACCTGAAAAATTTGTTTGTCAAAAATGTGATTAAAAGTAAAAAGTTTTTTCATGTTAGGGGCCATAAAATATCCAAATATTAAAATGTTTTGAAAATTTGAAATGTTACAAAACTTCAACAACTCTGAATATTTCACTATTTTAGACTTAAAAAGAGTCTCTAATAATAATAATTAGTATTCTAATTTCAAAATCATTTTAAAATTCTAAATATTAAATTTTTTTACAATATTTCATCATAAAATAAGTTTCTAATTGTAATTTTGAAGTCAAAATATCCAAATTTTAACATTACATAATTTCAAAAAAAAATCTAAATAGTTTCATTGTATTAGACATGTAAAGGACCTATAGTACTAATAACAATTCCAAATTATCTAAATTCAAAATAGTTTAAAATTCTAAAACTCTAGTTTTTATTAACATTCTATCATAAAATGGGACTTCAGTAGCAATTACAAACTCAAAATATTCAAATTTTATCACATTAACAAATTTTAGAAACCCTAAATGTTTAATAAATCAGGTGTCATGTATGAATTATCATATCCTAGTAGAACTTGTCTATTTTTAGTTCACAATAAGAAAAACATGATACATTTTGAATGAAAATAAATAAATTTCAACAACAAAAATGAAAAGGTATTAGAAGTAAAAAATGAAAATAATAGAAAGTTTTATAATTAAATTAAATGTCTTATTTAAATGCCTTTTATATAATATTTTGTTTATTTTAGGATTTAGATATATTACAAACATGCATATTATAGCATCATCGACAATTATAATTGAATCTCTTACATTAAATTTGAAAATTAAAACACTCTCTAAAAACAAATATGATATTGAATTTGAAATGTGCAATTGTTTTTTAGAATTGCCTTACAAGCAAAAACATCCAAATCATTTAAAGCCTTTACTAAACTACACATGTTCTTTTCAAAAATAAATTTATATTGTTTTAAACCCAAATTTCCATAATATAAATGAGTAAAAATGAATCTAAATCATATGTAAATATGAAAAAATAAATAAAAATAGACAAATTATATTGTACCCAAAGTTTTTAAAGTACATTATTAAAATAACATATACAATCAAAAGGTTATGTTTTAAAGGATATAATCTCCATGTAATTAATTTGAACACTTTTTCTAATCATATCCTATTATTATTTTTTTATATTTATAAAAATAACTAAGTTCCAACCATAAGACACAATTTTGTAGTGCCACAAGATTGAACGATTTTTTTTAATAAAGTTGTTTTTTAATAAAAATAATTTTTTGCATAAATTTTTAAACTATCAAATTACTTATTTTTTGTATTTTTGTAATCTTAATAATGCAAATTTATTAATATCCTCTGAAAGATTTGATATTGATAGCAATCATGCATTTATGTTTTTTGGTTTTAATCATGTATTTCTAAATTTTAGCTACTATTTGCAACTTTTAATGTTTTCTAATTTACTTTTATATTGTAACAATTGCATGTAAATCCCAATATATTTTTATAACTAATTAAAAATGAAAAAATATTTAACAACCAAATCTAACTTATATTGAAAACATAAAAATAAGATTGTTACCATTGTTCACATACTAGTGCAAAATGTTCTCAAAATTGTTTAAAATTCAGCTTTACTACATTTTTCTTTAAAAATGAAGATGTCAATTTTATATTTTGAAAATACTCTTTTTTTTGGATTTTTTGTGTCACAAAAAACACGCTTCCAAATTGAAATCATTGACAAAATCAATTAATATCAATATATCAATATTGATGTAACAATCAATTGATTAAGTAATTTATTGATTAATCTTAACACAAATGAAAATATATCAAAGATAGTGATTTATTTCATTTACTCTATATTTTTTTAAAGTTCTTTTGCTTTAAATTTTATAAAAAATTATTGAAATTTATATGCGTTTAAAATTTTAGGCGTTCTATGACAATAAATTGAAAAGGTGTTTATCTTTTAAAACTTGCAATATTAATAAAACTTAATTTTATAAATTATACTTAAAGATGTTACTAGATTTTAATACAAATACACGTTGCAACAAAACTTAGCAATAAAAAAAATTGTCGATATTACATCTTTTACATTTGCATAGATATTAAATGTTTTTATGAAATATGGATAATAAAATCCCTCCACATGGCATTTATGATTAAATTTTTTTTTAATTAATTAGTGTTGTGGACCCCAAGTTAAGCACCTTGAATTAAAAACCTACTTTTAATTTAATTTTGTTGTTTTTAACAAGAAGGTAAATAAAAAAGCCTTAAAACGTAATTAAAGTTGATTTAAAATAATAATATATATATAAATATAAATGCCTTATATCTTTTGTTACCGAAATTCTATTTTTTATAAATTATAAGTCTTTAAAAAATTAAAACTCTAAATAAAAAGATAAGATTAAAATCAATCATAAATCAGCAACAATTTTAAAAATGCAATTTAACCTCTAAAGGCTTTTGACTATGTTTTCACCAAAACTACTCCAAAACTGCCATTTCTAGTACAGGTATCAAATTTTAGATAAAAATCATTTTTGGACACATCTAACCATAAGATCTTGCAATACACTAGTATTCAAAGATGTGGAAAAATTTCAAAGTTTTTGGCCATATAGATTGTTAGATAATTGAGTTTGAACTAACAAAATGCATTTTTTTGTCCTTGCAAAAATTTGGGCAGCTGCACTTCACAAGGTCATATTTGTATGAAAACAAATTCAAAATGGTTGTAATTTTTTGGATTCATTCTTCAAGGCAGGTTAGATACTCACTTAAAAAATTTCAAATCCTTTGGAAATGTACAACACATAGGAAAAAAATAGTAAGTTAAAAGAAGTAGAGAATGATTCAAAACACTAAATTGTTAAGAATTTAATCATAAAAAACTAAAATTCCAATCCCAATGGTTGAAATGTTGAAATAAACAACCTACGTACATTGGCTTTATTTTTTTTCCACAATACTAAAAATTGAGTAAAACATAGGACTTAAAAGTCTTTTTTAGAGTAGGAAATCCATAACTGCCCGCAATCAAAATCTTTTCATAACTTTCATCTCATTGATGAAAATTGAATGATTCAAAGCTTCCCAAGTATCTGTAAATCTAAAGAACCAATTTTTAAAAAAAATAAAAAAATGTAATTTTTGAAAAAGTTTTTGAACTGCCCGAGCTGCCCCCCAAACAAAGAAAACAACATATCATGCAATAACTTTTGAACTATGAAGTCCAAAGTTTTGATATTTTCTAGGTCTTAAAGCTACTCCTCAAACACATCATGTGTAAAAAACAAAGAAAAAAAATGAAAAATTCATTAGTAGTGAGCTGTCCAAATTCACTATGTTGCCAAAAAGCAATGTTTGGGCCTTTAAAGGTTAAAAATGGAAGTATGCACAATTATTTTAGAACTTTGTGAGTGGTTTCACAAAAATAATTATAGCATTTCATTTAACAAAACTCTTCATTTGAGTAGTCAAACGTTGAAATCAATGGCATATTGTTTCTAAAAATTATCCAAAATATGGTAAATTTTTACAAAAGATTAAAATAAATTATTTTATGTCAATAAAATATTTTATATCAATAAAACGCTTTAACAACTCCAAAATGTATCAATTACAAAAATTACTTTGACGAATAATTTTACCAACTTTTGGTAATTGAAAACTTGATATAAAATTTGATTAAAATTTGAGGAGCATTTGACGTTTAAATTTGGCAAAAAAAGAGAGTTTCTATTATTTCACAATATTTTTTGATAAACTATTTGTGAGCATTCAAATCTCCACTAGAGAAACGTGCAAATACAATCAAGTTCTATAGTTTTCAAATAAATTTGTAGTTAGCTGGTAAAAGAGGTGCGTTATAAAGTCCAAAACTTTTGCCTTGCAAAAATGGATTTTTTTATTCTAATTAAAAGCTAAAAAGCCTCAGAGATTGTTGTGAGCCCTTGGATTGTCACCAATGTCTTCTAGATTCATTTTTTAGAAAATGTAATAATTTTGGGGAAAAAACATAAAAACAATAATTAAAAATGAGTAGTGTAATTAGCTCGCGGTACACTTTATACCCTATGCTAATCTACACTATTTCACATAGATTTTTTGTTGGTTGGGATTTTTTTGGCATTTGGGAGGTGAATTCTCATTTAACTTTCTATAGCAGTAGCGAAGGGAATCTAAATTATATTTTTTGTTTACTCTTATTTTTTGTTTGACTTGAAGTCTTATCTGCGTCTAAAGCAGGCAAATATGCCTCACTGCATTTGAAGCAGACATATGGGCTTTTAATGAATCTAGTTTAGATTTGCCTTTATTTTGACTTTGAAGTCTCATATTACGTTTATAGCAAGTAGATAAGTCCCACTATTTTTGGAGCAAATAGATGAACTTTTAAAAAATCTAGATTAAATTTTACTTTTATTTTGATTTGAAGTCTCATATTGTGTCCAGATCGAGTAGATGGGATATGAGGAACAATTTTTTATTTTTATTTTATTATGTTGAAATTATTATGACACCAGAGGGTATGTGAGCCTCTAAGTTAACACTAGTGTCTCATAGTGTAATTTTTTAAGAAGAATGCTAACTTTTATGTTGTTTTTTGGAAAAAAAACATCAAAACAATAGGTAAAAATAAATCGTGTAGTTAGTTTGCAGTACACTATCTTCCCTATGCTAATTTACACTATTTTGTAAAATTATTATTAGTTAGGACTTTTTAGGTAGTGCAAGGGAAACTTCCATCTGACCCTTTGTACTAGAAGCGGAAGAAATTTGGTTAGATCTTTGCTTGCTTTTTGCCTTTACTCATTATTTTAAAATATATATGCGTCTGAAACATGCAGTTAGATCTTGCTGTGTTTGAAACATGCAGTAGATTTTAAGATAATCTTGGTGAGATTCTACTTTTTGTTTTAAGTCCATACCGCGTCTGGATTGGACAGATGAGCCTTATATTACGTTCAAATCAGACAGATGAGATGTGATGGACATTCCCTTTGTTAGGATAACGTTACCATGGTGTTAGAAAGTGCCAAGGCGTCAGCGGCGACTTGTGGAATCCGATTCTGGCTTTATTTGAAGATTTTGTGCACGTTTAAGCCCTTTTAAGTACAAATGAGTAGGTTCTCGCAATACATGCGTTTTTTTTTAAAGATCAAATAAAAACATATTATAAGATCTTTGTAAGAGATGTTAGAAAAATTCCCGGGTCAATCTGAGTTACAAACAACCTCGGTCAAAGCAGTTAAAATGTCTAAATCAAGGTTTTAAAACTCTAGAAATTAGGTGAGCTCGCGCAAAATCTCGCCAAAATTCCAAGGAACATTAGAAAAGGCCTTAGACATTATCAAAAAGTTTTAAGTGATTTTAATTGTGGGAACATTTTTGGCAACTAATAGTGACGGAGCAATGGGTGTTGACCGCAATTTCAAGTGGTGTCAATCACCAAATCAACCGGGGAATAGAAGTTTTTTGACTCCACAACGCTTTCGGACATCACAGTAAAATCAAATTTGAAGTTAGAGATAAAAGTAGTTACTTCAAATTTTTTGCAATTTTTGCATAAACCGCCATTGTTTAGTAAAAAATAACTAAAAAATCAGAATTAGTAAAGTTTTATATGAAACCAACTAATTTGGGTATGTTGGAGCCAACGACACCATTTACAAGAAATTTGGAACATTTCTTCAAAAATTAGCCAAAACAATTCATAATAGTGGTTTTAATAATTCTAAATAATCCAAAATTAGAATAAGCACATAGGGTTGTTTGAATTCGACCTAGATCCATGGTGGTTATGTAAGACCCTAAGGTTGTTAGTGTAAGGTTGCGAAAGTAATTAGAATGACGCATTGACTATAATATAACGCATTAACCGTTGACTATGACGTAGAAGCATTAAAGAACAAAGGACTAGTGCCAAGACTATATAGAAAACACTTTTTTTCTTTGTTTTTAGGACTCATTGCACATTCTTGAGAGTATTAGAGTTCACTACAAATGAGCTTGTTCAAAATTTGCGAGCCATTGGCAATTGGATTGCCAGACTTTATAGAGAGAGTGGAGACTGGATCCACCCTAAAATGAGTTTAGGATATTAGATTAGGTAATTGCTATATTTACTTGTTAACAAGACAAAGTTATCATCCTAGATGTTATAAGATTTGTCATTTTCCTTTCCAAGCCGGCGGAGTTATCATTTTTAAATTAGTATAAGAGGTTTTAATCAAGAAGTGATCAGCTCTAGAACTTCAAATATGAAGCATGAAAGAATAAGTTGATTTTAAATAGATTTTTAGTGTTCTTCGACCAAGCCACTAGAATAATACTTTAAGGCTAGGCATATACAAAGCCTCAGATTATTCAATGTTGGATTCATTTTGAAGAATCGATAACATAATCTTATTTCACTAAGATAAGGTTGTATTTCCAATTAGCTCAATCTTACAAAATCTTTATGGTAGTAATTTTTTTGCAATAAAGGGATTTTCCATATTGGCCACGCTTACCAATCGTCTTTGTGCAATGCCACAATTGAAACGTTTTACAAAGTAAAATATTATCAATTTGTGGTATTATGTAATATTTTAACCTTGAAAAATAGAAATTGACCTCATGGTTAAATTGGTTTTTGTTATCTAGAAAAATAAAACCCACATAATTGATGAAAATACAAAGTTTTCAAATAAAATGTAATTGGTTAAATATAAACAATTATAAAACAAAAAACTCACCATGAGCACCAAACCATATAAAAAATCCATACAAGATGTCATTGGCATCAACATGGATATTGCATGAGTAATTCATGCTGATATTTATACTTGTAAATGGTGTTTCCCTAATTGCACGGAATTATCGATCTCGATTGCTTTGGTAGTTGAAACATCCTCTAAGTGTTCAAAAATTGTATGAAATAGTTTTAGGGCGCCATATAACATGTTTGTCAATTCATTGACACGATTGTAATAATTGAGAAATTTATGTATAAACCTGAAAACAAATACACTCAGTAAGTATCATTTCAAACACATAAATTTAAAACAAACAAAATTAATTAAAAAAAAAAATTACTCACCTTCTAATTTCATCATATGCACATTGAAAACCATAAGAGACTCTTCATGATTGGTTTTCACTAACTTTAAGCATAATCCATCTGGTTTTCACATCTTTCTTTTCTAAAATAGACTTCAACTTTGTTAAAGTTAAAATAAAGATCTTGGTAAATCCACAATTGACCAATATAAATTGAAAACTCCACTGATACCATCAACACACAATGTGAATGTCTCAGTGTGTTCAAATAACACATAATTTTCTTGTAAGTCGTATTCATTGGTCCAATATATTTTTGGCTAAGATCTTTGAACATATATTATTATTATTAAAGATTCTTTGCCCTTGTATTACACATGTATATCTAAAGACATCTTATAATTATTTCAAAGATTAATTATTGAATGTAAATTTAATAAATGATAATCTAAATCTTTAACGTTTGGTGAAAGCTGTTTCCCTTTTGGGCACAATGTGCACTTAAATCGCTTAGTTTGCACATTCAAGTTAAGTTGCACATCCAAATTAAAACCATGTTTTTCATAAAATTCCATAGATAAAAGTAGTTTTTCTTCACGCTTATGCGCTTTATCCCCATAGTGGTCATCTTTATTATGTTCCAAATTCAAAATGTCCTGTTTGCAAATATAACACTGATGCGTGGGTGAAACAACTTGTTTTGCTTTGTTCTTCTTTGTCTTTGTCATGCAGCCACATAAAAATACCATTAGTGCAATAAAAAAATATAAATCATAATAAAAAATATAACATTTTATATTTTAAAGTTTTAATGAATAGATTGTTTTCACTCATCATAACAATACAAGGCAAACTGATGTTGCGAATCTGAATGGAAATTTAAACCTAGGAATCATGCTAGTGCAAGATGTCCTAACACTAATAATTATCCCGAGCCTTTTGTTAAGGTTTTTTTATTGCATAAGTAATTGAATTAAAAAAAAAATAAATTCATAGATATATTACAAACATGATTATAAATTTGAAATTCAATAAAAATACAAAAAAACGTAAACTCATATTATGAAAGTAATATAGAAAGAAAATTAGAAGCATTCGCAGTTGCAAAGGAGCAAGACTTTTTGCACTCGTCATAGCGGTGTTGGGTAAAGAAGAGTGTGTTTTGGAAATACGCAAGGTATTTAATTGCGACTTAGTGTAGTTGGACTTTTTTATTGCAAATCCCAAATGAGAGTTTTAGAGAACACCTACTTTCTAGAATGACCTCCAACTATTACAAACTCTCTATAAAACTTCTAAAGACAATATTCTCTTTAGAATGGGCACGATTGTCTATTGCAAACTTTAGATGGAAATTCTAAAGAAATCTTTGTCTTTGGAATGGATACAGTCAACTACAAACTCTAGATGAAAATTCTAAAGACAACCTTGTCTCTAGAATGAATACGGTTATCTACTTTAAAGTTTCAAATTCTAGATGAAAATTTTAGAGATGATATTGTTTTTAGAATGGGCACAGTTGTCTACTTTAACCAAAACCTCTAAATCTCACTTCAAACTATACTATTATACAAAATTGAAAGAAAACAAAGTGGAGTTTCCTTTCTTTCTTAGACAAACCAATCACTTTCCCTTTGAAGCTCTATGACTTTTGTGTTATAGCTTCAAAATATAAGTCAAATAGCAATTCAAAAAGCTGACACTATTAAGTACAACATACAAAAAAATTACTAAATACTAAGACTCTGTTCAAAAGTTATAACAAATCAAAGCTTGAATATCTTAATTGAAAAGGACACCCAACCTTTCAATTTCTATAGATCATAATTCTTTCAAAAATCTTTCAAATGACTTGTGCATTAACAATTTGAAAAGCTAATTCATTGAACTATCATTCATAAAATTTCAAAAGAAAAATCTAAACAAGCCAAAAGTTATGGCTCATCAAACTTACGGCATTCTTCTTGTAAAAAAGCAGCCTACCTTCTAACTTCCACTCAACATAACTTCTTCAAAGATCTTGCAAATGATATAAATAATAAAAATTTGGAAAGGCAATTTGATAAGCTATCACTCACAAAATTTTCACAAAAAAATATTAATTTGATCAGAAGTTACAACTCTTCAAAGTTGCAGCCTTTCTTTCATAAAAAACATGCAAACTCTAAGCCTTTGCACCTCTATATTTTCCTTCTCAAACTTCCAAATCTCAAGTTTGATAACTTTCTAGAAAGCTTATACATTGATCTTCACTCTTTCAAGATTTTGTAGTAAACTAACAAACTGCCTAGTTTCTATGATTGATTAAAATCTCCACCCCTTCACATGAGAGGCAACAGACCTTTCACCACTCAAATAAGCACAACTTTTGAATGCTAACTCCAAATCAAGCAAGCATAAAATTTTCAGAAACCTTACACATAGATACACAAGCTCAATAAATCTCGCTTCAAAATTCAACGTACACAATGAGTTATGGCTCCTGTCACATTTGGGTCTCTTCTCCCAACTCTCCACTACATATTAAAAAGTTTGGAAACTTCCTAAGATGCTTTGGATACATGGGTCAGTTCATGCCTCTCTCACATGGGTGAATTTACTCCCATTAAACCCCATAACTTACCATTATCATTATCTTGGGAGTAATCCACCTCAAATTTTATATTAAAGGCAAACTACTTTATGATTTCTTTCAAACTATTTTCACCAAAGACATATCTACTTCATTTCCTTTCACATTTTCTAATAAAAAAGAACAAATATAAAACAAATACCATCGTAAAGTGGCCACGTGCTTTCATAGGCAGACAAGAGTGCAAAAAGCTTATCTCTAATCGTCAAGCTATGAATTTGATTGGATGGAGAAGCAGTGGTCTTTTGCTGCCACTTTCACTTCAACTCTTCACTTATTAAAATCCAAACCAAACTAGATATTTAACGTATATCTATCTAATGGAGATATTTCTATTAGGACAGCGGCACTAGGTGGACTACGTGTTCAATAGAGTGGATCCATAACTTTCAACTATTTTAAAATTACCGTCGTACTTCAAGTCTTTGAAGATTGAAGTTCCAGGAATATCTGGACAGTCAATAACAATCTATTAGATCTTTATGAACACGTTGCAATTCTGCGCATTTACAATTTGCAAGACTAAGCTTGCTATGATCTAATCAATTACACATGTCTTATAATTGTAAACTTGAACATGAAGGAAATCAAACAATAGTTTCTGAGTATAAAATAAAACTTTGTGTCTTTTTGTTGGTAAGGGTATTTGCAAAATTGGATGTTTTGGTAGATGTTCATACTCGTGGAATCCTTGGTAGAAGTATTTTTGGAGAGATCAATATGAAGAATATATTATACAATATAGCTGGAGTCGGGGTTGTCCCCGTCACGACACATCTAGACGTCCGGATGTTCGTTCAGGTGTTTAGATCAACCCGATGTCCGTTAGGGTGAAATCTATTGACAGAATTCCAAAAGTGGATGATAACAAACATCAGACAGATGAATCTATCAACAGAACCGTCAACAGCAGTTGCAAAATTCGCTAGACAAATGTTGCATTGCTCGCGTTTTATGGTTGCAGTCAATAATATACCTCAATGGATGGGCAGATCAATGGTCCGCGGCTTCAAGTTGACGGTTGATATGGACGGCCAGATGGACGGTTTGGTCTCATAGCCAGATGAACATCTTGGTCAGTTTTAGATAGACGGCATGGTTTGATGATCTTCTTAGACAACCTGGTTGGACGGCTAGATGGATGCCATGTTTGGACGGTACGGATGGACATCTTGGCTGGACAGTTAGATAGACGGCTTAGTATGACAGCATTTTTGGACGGCCAAATGGACGGCCTAGTGTGACGACATTCTTGGATGTCCAGATGGACGGCCTAGTTTGACGGCCTTCTTGGACGGCTAGATGGACGGCCTCATTTGACGGCCAAGTAGATAGCTTGGTTGGACGGCCTGGTTAGACGGCCAGATAGACGGCCTAGTTGGACGACCAGCTTTAATACCTTATAAAGTCATGCATAACTTCTTGAATAAATGGGTTCATCAATCATTTACCAAAAATCAATTTCAAACACTAAATGTAACCTTATATAAAAATCATTTTCAAAATTTAAAAAAATTAACAATTAGTGTATACGTTGACATTTAGTGTTGGCAACATTAAAGAGATTGTTGACATTTAGTGTTGGCAACATTAAAGAGATTGTTGACATTTAGTGTTAGGGTTTGTAATTAGTGTTGCCAACATTATTTGACAATATTAGTGTAGTGCCGGTTAGAGTGGTGGGAATACAAGCGCGTTTCCAACTGATTTCACAGTCGACATGCCTCTTGCAATTTGTTGTTTGCTGACGTTAGGCACAGAGAAGAACATGGAGAAGTAAATCCGGCAAATTTAAAGCGCCATAGAGGCCATGCTATTACAAATTTACAATTGTTATTGGCTGTATGGAATTTGCGTTTCCTCTGCAATGATCCACAACGACTAATGCAAGAGGTGTGGGTTGCAAGAGACGCTTTTCTCACTGATAGTAGTATGCTGATTTACTGTTGGATGTTTGATGTGGTTGTTGATCATGTCGCGGATAGGCAATTTGGCAACCGGCTTGGTGCTGTGGAGTCAACAACCAAAAACACCAAACAAAAAGGACAAACCAATTCACAATGATGACTTAGGAAAAAAAAAATCAAGCCCAAAATCACCTCCTTTCTTAGAGAAATAGGCCTAAGAAATGAGGTAAAATATGATGGTTGCTATAAACTTGCAAAGTCTTGAGGAGACAAGAAAGATGGGTCACGAGACTCCTTCCACTCGACAATTCAACCATACAATCTTCCTAGCTCAATTACATGTAGCACAATGCTGCAAAATCAAAATCCACCCCAATATGCAAAAGCCAACCAAAATTGCTAGTATGTGAATGCGGACCTGTTATTGCTCTTCTGTACCAGCAGCTGAGCCGAGTAATTAGACATTTCAAACTATTGCGCGCTCTTGCCGCAAGAGCTCAATAATTTGAATGTCTAATTACTTGGCTCAGCATCAGTGCTAATGTGAAGACTTCTACAACTGCAGTCAGAATTCACAAAGAAACCTCCACCAAGTTGCAAGGAGTTGCAGCTTGCAAGGACAAGGGTTTGAATCCAAGACCTCATGGGTACCATCCAGAAGGCATTGACTAGTACACCATATACTAGCCCAAATGTCCAACAATGAATTAAAATTGTATTTGTATTGTATCCTATCAGTCACATACCGGAGGTGACCAGCCCAACATGTAATTGAAAACGCGAGAAACCAAACAACAACAAAACTTTGCTCAGATCAAGCCCACAAATCAAGCAACCCGAAACAAGACAAGCCAATTACCCCACTCCCTCTAACCCTAACCCCCTCCCCAAAACACAAGTATTGTATCCCAAAAATCACAAGTCAATATCAAAGTGGGAGCCTTCTTTTCACAATTCTAAGCAGCAGGATTTTGTCCCTGGGGTGTTCAGGGGTTCAGAGTTGCTTTGCACTTGATGCCATGAAAGCCAAGAAAATGCATAAAATTGCAAATTGTGGCTATGTTGGCTGATGTTGATGTAATGGTTATTAGCAGCTGCAATCGATGGATGGTTTAGGAGTTGACGAAAAGATTATGTCAAGATATACAACTCACCGATATCATTACAAGGTTTGCATCCAAACACATCCGGATGTGGTTGAATTTTGCACTTTGTGCAAAGTCAACCACAACTATAAATGTTTGGATGCGGACCACGCATTGATACCAAGGAGCTGTATATCTTGACAAGATCTTGTCTACAACCATGATCATCTGCCGGAAGGACTTGAACCCCAGACCTCTTGGGTACCAGCCCATGGCCTTCACCAACACACCATGTGTTAGGCTAGATGTCCAATAGAGAATTAATACTGTACTTGTATTGTAAATCACAATACTATCATTATTTTGCAAGTTTGGAGGCTATTTCAGCATACTAAAGTATTTGTTTTTAAGAATCTCTAAACCAAGAAAAAGTTGGCTAATGTAGTTTAGTTTTGCCTCCAACGATTTTTTCCAGATTTCAATTACTTAATTAAGAGTTATAAGCATAAATAACAAGTTCTAAAGAATTTCAAGGTCAAGGACTTGAACCCAAGACGTCTTGGTTACCAACCCATGGGCCTTCACCAACACACCACATATTAGCACAGATGTCCAAGGGAGAACTAAAATTGCATTTGTGTTTTAAATGACAGTATTGTCATTGTTTTCTAACTTTGGAGGCCATTTCAACATACTAAAGTATTTGTTCCTAAGAAACAGTAAACCAAGAAAACTTGGCTATTGTAGTTCATTTTCACCTCCAACTATTTTTTCCAGAGTTCAATTCTATACTTAGAAATTATGAGAAAAAAGCAAAGATGCTTTTCATAAAGTCTATGTAGGGAAAAAAATAATGGCTTTGACCTTTGGATACAATTTCTAATTGGAATATATAACTCTCAACATATTGTTGCAACTCATGTTTTGCTTCATTTCTAAATCTCTTTTAGTTATAACTTCTAACTTCTTCTACTTTAAAACTCTTATTAGGTTCAAAACTTGAAATTGGTTTCAAGCCTTGCTAGTATCTAAAAAAATCGAATTGTCAATTGTGAAATAAAAAAAAAATTGCAATCAAATATTACCAATATGTTTTATCTACTCTAAATTGTTTTAGTTGTTTTGGGTTTTTAGGGTTATTGCATAACATTATTAGTATTGTAAGCATTTCCATACACCTAGACATTTTATTTGGTTATTATGATATAGGGTTTGAATCCTTCAAGTTCCCGATCCTATCTTATATAAATATGTAATGTACAATTCAATGCTGAATTCTAAGATTTTACATTTGAGCAACAAGAACTATGCTTTGTGCACATGTACGTCAATGTGAAACCAAAGTTTCTATATGTTGGCCTCTATTTCAATAGGCAAATTATCATATGATGCATTTGTTGGAAAGTAGGAAAATTGTGTACTTCACCATATTGTATTAGTTGCATTTGTGAAAAACTAGGAAAAAGGTGTGGTTCACCATGTTACATTTTATTGAGTTTGGAAGAAAGTACAAAAGTGGTTTGTTTACTAGGTGTTGTAGTAAAATGCTTCTAATACAAGTAGTAATTCCATATCACATCATGCAGTTTTTTTTACAAAAGCGGTTATATCCATGGCTCTACTACATTGATATGTGGTAAAGTAATATACTCTCCTTTGGTTTTGCAAGCAACAATAATACAAATTCACAATACGATATACATTATATAGAAAAGACATAGTAAAATGTAAATGCTTCATTTCACACCAAATTTTGCAAGTGCAACAACAGCTGCTAAGCCTTCATGGATCCTTGTTTTGAACAAATTCCTATATATAATTACATCCATGTTGACTAGTTGCACACATTTCCAACAAAAAATACTTACTCATCTCCTCATATTACAATGCCTTGTGCTATGATATGTATCAAAAATATTTCAAATATATATAATCTAGGCATCTCCTAGATCTATAAAATTTTGGCTAAATCTATGCCATTTCTAAAAAACCTTTGCAACTTGTTGCAAGATTGCAAAGTGGTCAACAGTGCAATTCTTTCCCTATCATACTGATTGTGGATGCAGTTATATATGGAACTTAATAATTGAGCCTTGTAGAATGTATTGTCTTCAATCAAGGTTACTTCTTGCTTGAAAGTAATTTCATCGGCCAATGCCATATGGTGACTTTTGTTGTCAAATAGTATGCCATGTGGGTGGGATTCACGTGAAAAGACGTTGCCACGCGTGTCCCAATGTCCACCAGTGAGTTGAGCTGCATATAATTGAAGCTCACTGTCACCATCTTTGATCACCCCCTTGATGATGTTTGTGATGTTGTCCACATTTTGCCACCACATAGCCTCTTCCATGGTTTGTGCCGGTAGATGACAAAACTCACGGAAGTCAATGGACCACTTCCGGAGCCATGACAAATCCTCCCTCCAATGTGACCTATTAGCTGGCCTCGGTAAATTATCTTTGTCATGTTTATAATGAAATGGCATGTGGTTTTGGATACCAAACACTTTGTAAAGCCGTGCATGAAAGGGGGCCTTGTAAGTAATGTATCTCTTTTTGGTCATCATATGGGCAATGAGACATCTAAGATGGTACATATGCGGACATGTATCGACTATCGAGGCTCCATCCACCCTCGGGGCCAAAAGACTCTTGACACATAATGCATATTGTATCGTCCTTTACAAACTCCTGAACTTCAGGCCACAATAATGAGGGTTTGCCTACTTGGCCTTCACGCAAGTACCTACATTGTGCAGTATCATATTAGAATTGCAAAGCTAGGTCTACATTCCAATTAATGCTTGTATTTAGGCGGTTTGCTGGCAATGTCTTGGGGAACATCTCTTCAATGCAAGGCCACGAGGTCAAGCCAAAATAACAATGACCTCCATCATTGAATTTTGCAGCTACTTTCTTCACTTCTTGTTGCATTTGCAAGGCTTTGTTCTCTGATATGTTGCACGCTAGCATCATGTTTAGCAAAGAAAGCATCATTCCCTTCCTTTCAGGGCTTTGGACCAATCTTGTATTCAAGGCCTTCAAGATGTCTAATCTTTGTTGCAGCTCTGTGTTTGATGTGGTAAGAACCACAACATTTTCCTTCGTTGCCTTGGAGCAAAATTCCAGAGCGCACATGGAGTTTGTTAGTTCTTCCATGTTTGCCTTTGTACTTGCCACCTTTGCTTTTGCTTGCTCTGCACGTGCATGCATGCCGTTGAAATTAAACATGGGCCCTCCAAAATTTTGCGCACCTTGGATTGCTTCAGCCCGTGTTGCATTGGAACTTTTGCCTTAGAAAGCTAGAGGCAATAATACTACACAAGGCCGCACCACAAATTCTTTTGTACGACTAGGACCCATTAGATGGTCCTCTGTAGCATATGTTACGCTCGCCACAATGTCATCAAGTGAGGGAATGTCGTCTATGCTTAATCGCCCTCCACAAGATACAAGATTGGCATGGCTTTTAGCTAGTTTGTCCATGTTATCCATAAGGGTCTTCACCCTTACTCTGTGAACTTCTACATCCACTGCATGTGCCCTTAAAGCTTCCTCCTTCTCCGCTTGCAATGTTAATACCTGTTTGCGCAAGGACTGGAATTCTTCATCATTAGCTCTAGCTCCAAGAATTGTGTTCAACCCCACATCTACTTGTTCTGGTGGAAGAGGCGCGTGAATTGCTCATGCATTGCTGCTAGAACCACAATCTTGTTTGCTACATTGGTTCCCTGAAGCACATATTCTTCTAGAGATTCAACCTCCAATGCCATGTCTTTGACTTACGCCCCGTGCTCTGCTTCTACTAGACCCCCTCCACATGTGTTGGAATCTCTTGCACCATTGGCTGGACCGCTTCTGTGTCCATCGGCATATTCTCCAAAGTAACGTTATCATTTGAAGGAATGCTACGAAGTACATTTGGAAGTCTATTCTTCCGTTTCTTGGCCAAAAATGTTCTCCAATCCACATCTTTTCCCAGAAAAACCTGAGCGTAAGCCATTTGACATTGTGAGAGTGTCCCATCTTTCTCTGTGACCTCCCTCCAAAGAGCTAGTGATACTTCCATCAACCTCTTCTTGAAGGCTGGGTGCCAGTATTGCTTGATGCTCACTGCTCCCAATCTCACGAGTATTTTGTATCGTGTAAAATCCCAGTGGCAGTTAATGTGGGCCCAGTCAATGTAATTTCAACATGTGATTCTTGTCCAAGATTCCACCTCCTGTTCCCAACCTAGTTTTGCCAAAACCTTTGCATGTTGGAATGTCTCCCAATCCACACCTGACTTGTTTCCCCTCCTCTTCCTGCTTGGAGGTTCACCTTCATGTACTGAGCTGATTGGGGATCTTGCAGTTGCCATACTCTATAGCTGCACAGTACAAACACACAGTTTGTAGGAGGATACAAATGGCAAATTGCTTTGCCTTTTATTGCGTGGAGGCAACTAAAATTTGGCAAAGCAAATGTCAAATATATAACACTTCTTCTCGAATTGCAATGCAAAGGTTTCTCAAGCAAAGACAAAGCAATTCAAGAGAGGAAGCACAATTATGAGGGAAATTACCAAGTTTATACATCCCAATTACCCAAGCTAATCGGGTTGATAATTGGGGTCAAATCAACATTAAAAACCCAAATCTGGAACATTGATGTGGACAAACGCGCCCCCCTATCAGCAGTCAGGGTGTCTACAGAGGTTTGACAACCCGTCAATAGGTTTGGGGCGCCGTCCCCAGCCTTGTACTGCCATCATGAAAAGTGAAACGACGTCCGCTTTAATTGACGGCTTGCGCGTCGACGGGGACTAAAAATATGAGTGCATTTGATGAGATAATTTTTTGCATTCCATGATGGATCATGTGTTTACAATCACTTTTGAAGAAAAACAAACGAGATTTTTTTTTTGTAATATAGATTCTTTTTTTGGTGCTAGAAGACGAAAAATGTCCTCCTTAGCATTTAAGGGTTAAGGGCATCTCCATCGGTCCAGACTCGCTCAAAGTTTTCCATTTGGTTCGGTGAGGCTTGAAGGCTCTCAATCTCCACCCATGCTCTTAACACCATATTAGGTAAATTGGGAAAAAGGCTACATTTTGGGACTTCTGCAAGTTGTACATGATCATGTACAATTGAGCTCAGTTTTTTTTTTGTACACGTGCTCTCACTTGAGAGGAGGAATTTGCGAGGGAAAAAATCTTAGTGGCTCAGATTGAATTTGATACCTTTGAATCTAGTTTTGGGTGATTTCTTTGGATCTAGGTGACGTACAAATTGGGACCCCCCATTTTCCCAATTTACCTAATATGGTGTTTTTTTGAAAAGGTGGCCTTAAACTCCAACACACCTCGTAAATAAGTAGTTGACCACTTATCTAGGGAAGTAGAGGATAAAGCTCACTAAACTTAGGGTGAATAGTACATAAATAGTGGCTTGAAGAGTGGCCTGCTAGACTTGCCAAATAAGAGAGTTTGAGAGGGTTTGGAGAGGGGCCTGGCTACTTTTCATCCACTTTGAGCGAGCCCGAGCCAACGGTGGAGATGCCCTAAAGGGTTAAGTCCCTTATTACCCTTCTTGCAAGTTTCATGAAGTCAACATGCGTTGTTGAGTATTGTAACTTTTAGAAACAATACTATAATGGGTAGGCATTTGCCACCCCACTATAGAGCACTATAGAGCTAGTGTAGAAGGATTGGTCATTGTAACCAACCCATCACTTAGGGGTTAATAAGATCCTACAATCATCATGAGTGCCATTTACCATTTACTACAATACAGGGAAATTTGATGGATATCCTTGAAGTTTGCAATATTTGTATAAATGTTCTTGGATTTTCAAAAATTGCATAAATACCCTTGGATCATAATTTTGCATGTTGTTTTTTTCCTATTCTATTGCACTCCTTGCTTCAACATTGATCATGAAGAAAGTGACATGCACTAACAAAACAGATGCCTAAAAATTGGTCCAAGGGTATTTGTGTAGTTTCTGAAAAATCAAGGCATATCTACAAGTATTGCAAACTTCAGGGGTGATCATCAAATTTTTTGTAAGATGTATGGCCATATATATCAAACAACACCATACCTAGGAGCTTAACCCTTTAGTGACCGTGGTTGATTTGGGGGGAGTGCCATGTTTGCTTGTATACAGCAGAAACGACCATGGCACGGGACCTCAAGGTGAAAACAATTTGATCCAACCGGTTTAAATGTTGCAACAGATTGTGGCGTCTAGTTGAAAAAGAAAAAATGAGAATCAAGGCTTTAGAGTAGAAGTGCGACTTACTTGAAGAGAGGGGTGAACAAAAACTAAAAAGATTCTTACCTCTGTAGTGCCCCGCTCATTCTGCAAAATCTTCTATTTTGAGCACTTCCTCCAAGAAGGGTTTTGCACTTGGCATGTTCTGCATGTCTACTTATGAATTTTACCCAAAAATTGCAACCTTTGCGCTTCCTTGTCAAGTTCATGGCATTTTTTTAGAGGAATCAGTTCTCATGTATACAAAGGTAGCCACACAAATACAACAAATTGGACTTTCTTGGACTAGCAACATGAGGAATCGAATCGGTTCAACCTCTCTGGAGTATGTGCATGAATTCAGTAGCGCCTTCATATTTGCAATCAAATGGTGCAACAACGACATATCTAGTGGAATATGGAACCAAACTTGCTCACATACGGGGTGGGCCAAGTACGAATACTTTGCGTATCTTTTGCATATCACCCACACCTGGCACCTAATCTTTTGAGCAAACTCTTGCGGATCCTGCACCCTAGAGTGTTCCCTATTCCCTATGCACCCCATTCACACCAAACTTGAAGCCAAGTTCTCCGTATCCCACTGTATTTCTTTCTTTGTGAACTACTCTCAATGTCATCTGACCGTCACTAAATTCCTTACAGCTAGCGCATCTTAGCTCTGATTGAGCCAAAATTTGGCTCGGGATGTGCAAGAGAATATGCTCTAACTCCGTCCCTGTCTGATTTTTTTCCAAATTCTGTGTACTTCAACTTCAAACAAGCATAAAAGGCAAAAAACAACCACTAGATGGTCGACCGGTCACTAAAGGATTAAACAATGAAGGCCACTATGGGCTAGAAGGTGTCACCTCCCCCATAGGCAGTATAGTAAGCAAAATTAGTGAAAGTTGTCGACACGGATTAATGGCCTAGGAACTTAAACTTGAGTTACATCCTATAATCCAAACATACATGTGTTTAGTTATGAAGCAAAGCCACTAATCTTTGAAGACCTAGATGAATGTGTTTGTGCTTGAGCATCACGTAAAGCTTAACCCCTAAACGCTAGGGGTGGTCACTGTGCTTGCCCTGGACAGTGCTTTATAGTGAACAATGGTGAACAATGATCTCTACAATGCTGCCAACATATTATCTATTGTTTTTGAAAGTTGCAAAAATCAATACTGCAAGCTGCCCTCACAATAATTGTAGCTAGGGTAGCATGGAACCTTCAATCACAATTGTCAATCTTCTCACAAACTAGAGTTTAAAAAATGTGGGGTAATTTATAAGTCTATTTTTGACATTTGACATTTGAGAATGGAGCACTTCTCCATGACCACTTTTGAAGAAAAAATAAAAATACAAAAAGCTTTTTTTTCAACCCAGAAACTGTTTTTTCCCCACTCAAAGGACGAAAACCGTCCGCTTCGAACTTTAAGGATTAAGTAAACTACAAGAGAACCCCCTTCAACATTTGTTAACAATGGTCCAAAAAAATGTGCACTGATCTATCTAAAGTTTTGGTACTAGTGGGTACAAACATTCCACATCACCAAAATAGGACACCACAACAGGTTTGGCTACTCATAGAGTTTTATTTGATTTCTAAATCAAGGTTCCCTAAGCATTCAACAAGGCGTATAGAAACCTACTCAAAGAGCCCTGGACTTCAACAAACTCTTCCTTTTAACGAAGTGATAAGACTTCCCAGCTTGCACTCCAGTCGGCACACACCGGATGCCACCATCAGCGCATAATCTGCACAGAATAGATCCCACTGGTGCGAGAAATGATATGCAAATTGATCACCATCTAGTCACACTTCCAGGAAACCAGGACACATCACACAATGTGATTCTTCTTTTCTTAACAACGTACTCCAAAACCCTTACATCAGCCAAAATAGCACAAAATGTGCTCCACACTACAGGATGTGCCATCTCCTTTCATAAATATGTGCCACTCCTGGCACAAGCATGAAAGCTGCAACAGCCTTGCAGGCAGTAGTGCACCTAGGCTCCCAACCTCCACCACTTCGAGTAAACCCTGATTCTACACCAAGTGCACCCCGTGCATTCCCACTTCTCTAACGACTTTAGCCCCCTGGCACACATCTAGGACCCTGCCACCATACCGCCATGTTGCAACCTGTTAACAATGGTTCAACCACGCAACTCTTTGGTTGCCAACTTTCTAGCCCATCCACTGCCAGCAAGAATGCAGAGATCCTCTTCAAATCCACATTTTGCTGAACCCCACTGTGCTCACGCCCATCTTGCTGCAGCACCCTGCCATCAACCCATTGCGTACTTCTGAGTCCAACTTCTGGCGGTACCCTCGTATTTTTGCCTGTCTGTCTTATACATGTGGGCAATCTCTGGAACAAGAGGGTCATCAGGATTTGGATCCGTCAGCAACGAGCATATCGACAGCAGCACCTGTAGCCATCCACAAACATAACCCTGTTACTCATAAATCACAATCACGACTCTTCAACCACAAAAAGTTCACCTTTTACCACTCCAACAGCATGGATCGGTACAACTCAGATGGATGCTCTTGAAACACGCACGCTGACAAAAGCCAACCAGTGGAAACTCCTCCATACAACACCATCCATCAAACATCAACTATTGCACAACTCTCTCAACAAAAACTAAACTTCCCAACGTCCAATTCTGCATCTGCAAACAGATGGTCGCAAACTACTGCCAGGACAAAAGCTAATAGGGCACGGGCGAACCTTGGATATGGTTAAAGCAGGGCTCCACTGCTCCTTCAGAATGTCTAAGCAAATGCTTCCATTGCTATTAATATTCGGGTGGAAAACCTTCGTCCTGAATGCAACCTGAATACACAAAACAGTAACATCAGACATCCACCTCCACCAAGAACAGTTGCCAACAAAACCATACAACGTCCAATCTGAAAGGTACCAAAACCGTGAAATCCGAAAAGAAGTTTGATTCAAAAAGAAAGAGACAATGTTCAATTTGAAAAGTAACTCAACCGCTCAATGCGAGAAAAGAAATGGAACAGCACAACCGCATTTTCCGTCTGAAAAAAATTAAAACGGTGCCCTTGCGGCGCTCAAAGAACTTCGGCTTCAACAACTCAAGGTTCATCCAGTGGCTTTGGTCCATACGTTAAAATTTCCAATTCCACACAAACCTCAACACCCCTCTTTCCAACAAGAGGCTTAGATACCAACCATCCATGCCTTCTGACAGAATTGCCTCCGGACCCTAGAACGTAAATTCGCCCCGCTGCATACCTCCACAAACCTAAACCCTAAAAAACAGCTTCCTTCCCAAAACTAGTGCACATACCTTGGGAGGCTTGAACGGGTAGTCGGGTGGGAAGTGAATGGTGACCAAAAACACGCCTCCAGCATAAGGACTGTCAGGGGGTCCCATGATAGTAGCTTGCCAGTGAAACATGTCCTCGGCTACGGGTCCTGGAGTTCAGAAACAGCAGTCACAGCATAAAAACATCAGTAAAACATCATTCGTTACTTTCTAAAATCATCAAACGCTCTAAGGAGTAGACCTACCAAGCACTGTCGAATTCTCTACTCATTCGCGCCACGATGCCTCCCTTGAGCACAAGATGAACACAATCGATACTCGCAAAAATGGTGAAAAATGGTAAACTACTCTACTCTCACTAGTAGATAACCGTCCTCCCCCTAATCGGCCAATCAACGAGGCCATGTTTGGTGAACTCCAGTCCGTTTAGCAAAGACAGAAGCAACCACGATCCAATTCATGCCGAATCGAAAGCAATTCTACTACAGATACGAACCACCATTCTTCATGCGTCAGCAAACAATTCTAAAACGCATCGAGCTCCCTCCGTCAACACTCAAACAACTTCCCAAACCAGAATTCCAATTGCTCCTCTCCACCATACAGTCAATCACCAAGATTTGCTACAATAACGTGGTGTCAAATCAATTGGATTTCCCTCACTCACAAAAACTACAACCACAACAAAACCAGGTCTCCGAAACACAAACATGCACTCTTTAAATTCCCACCTCTACAGCGAATTTACCATCAAGAACTCCTCACTCACGACAAGCAATTCCTAATCACGGACCGCAACACTAATCCCTACACGGCTCCCGGATACCTCAACAACCCCGCCAATTCCACTCTCAGACCACCATCACGACCACAACCACATCCACATCCACACGCTAGCACCACCACATGCTCGAAAACCAAACGAGACAAGAAAATCCATAAAAAAAAGAAAGGAACAAACAACAGCCACAACAGCCACTTCACATGCCAAGCCACAGAAAAGCCCTTACCGGCGCTGCATGATGTTGGCGGATCCTTCTGCAGATCTTTCAACTCCTTCAAAATACGCTTGGACGCCATCACAACGCAAACCCTAGCGCCCTCGACTCCTTAAGGCAACGCGATCCGATCCACGCACGATATGAAACCGCCCCGTCCGGTGAAACCCTAACGCCTGAAACAGAGCGACTGAGACACGGCCAATTGGAAGTGAAGAGTCGATGGAAAGCAGCGGCGATGCAAAGATGCGGAAGAGCGGTGGATGGCGGAGGAGAGAGCAGCGGCGATGGAGAGGATGAGGTGTTGGGGGTGAGGACGGAAAAGCAAAGACAGGGACAAGAGCAGCGCCGGAGCAAGGCCAAGCAAAAGCAAGCTTGCGCTTGCAACGCGCAAGAAGAAAGGGCTCTGGGGCAGAGGAGTGGAATGGGATGGAGTGGGATGACTGGAGATGTCGATCCTTCTGGATCCTTCTAGATTTTTTTCCTCCGGTTTTTCGATCTCTTGCGCTGTAGCGGGGCTCAGTTTACTGCACCCACGTCGATGGATGTAGGGCCAGGGTGGAAAAAGAAATACTTGTTTCTTCACCCGCCCAGAAAAGTTGGGAGTTTAGATATTTAGCATTGGGAGATTGGATTTGGGAATTTTGAAATTGTATTTGGATTTGGAGACTTTGCTATAGTTTGGGACCTTAAGAGGTGGATACAATTGAAATAACAATGAAATAGAGGGCAAATTATTATCATTACTCTTATTTGGAAAAAAACGTGAGCTTTTTCAACTTGGTCCTACATCAACGTATGTGTAGTAAATTGAAACTCTTTCTCTGGCGCAATAGCGGGGCTCAGTTTTACTGCACACACGTTGATGGATGTAGGGCTAGGGTGAAAAATTAAATACTATTTTTTCACCTGCCAAAAAATTTGGGGGTTTAGATATTTATCATTAGGAGATTGAATTTGGAAATATTGAAATCATATTTGGATTTGGAGCACCTGCTTTAATTTGGAATTTAGGAGGAGAATACAATTGAACAACAAAGTAGTAGGGGGCAAATCATAACTATTATTCTTGTATGAAAAAAACCTAAACTTTTTCACCCTAGTCCCACATTGATGTATGTGCAATAAACTAAGCTTGTAGCAGAGGACAAGTTGGAGCATCTCCTACAATCCTCCAAATGTTCAAGCCCCGCTCACATCTGGATGAAAAGCAACCAATTCTAGCGGTGTTAGTCTCTACATTTACCTCCTTCCTTCAAATAAGTCATATTTGAAGGGGTCTCTAAACCCTCAACAAGTTATATTTTCTTGTCATCATAACTTTATTGCATTTGAAAGTTCCTTGACATGTGATTGGTTGGCATTATACTTAGTGAGTTGCAATGTTGGGGATACAAGTGGCCATCCCCTCTTAAATTGACGGAGAGGAATTGAAAGGACTTGGATAATTGCAAGGTTGCAGGAGATGCTCTTAGGCATTTCCTTGTAGTTGCCTATATCCTTTATGGAGTACAATTTTAAATTAGGGAATTGCTAAATTCACCACATCTTTTTGCTAAATCTACCACATTGTACCATGTTTAGGAGTTTCATAAAGAGAATAAGGGTAATTTCATATTTATAGGGTGACCACTTAATGATGTTGGTAAACGTACTTTTCCAAGATTTATTTATGCTTAAAGTTATGGAAGTTAAGTCAAGTAGATGAAGAAGAAGAAAAGGAAGAGTAGATGAAGCAAAGAAAGATGAAAGGGAAGACTAGACAAAGAAAAGAAAAAGGAAAGAGAAGAATGGAGTATGTTTGCCATCATCATTAAACAATCATTTGATAAAGTGGAGATTTACCCTTCTTTTTCTTTATGAAACTCCTAAAACATGATGCAATGTGGTGGATTTAGCAAAAAGTGTGGTTGATTTAGCAATTCCCTTTAAAATGAAGCATTTATGCAATAGCCAATAGCCATGATGAGTTCTTTCAAATTAATAATGATTGTGTTTAATATTTTCAAATGATTGTATTCTAGATGTATATTGTTTTGTAGGTCATGTGAGGAATGAAATTGAAGTGGTATAGTGGTAGACACCATAAAACAACAAAATTTTGATAAAAAATGTAATGGAATTGTTGATCTTGAATGTCAACAACTTTTTTGACAATCCATAGCTCTTATTTGATTTTGTAATTTTTATCCTAAGATCTTTGTGCTTATAGTTATAAAGAGTTTCAACTTATTGAGGGGTGCTATGAATAACTCATTTGGTTGTTAGGTCTTTGTTGCTCTATGTTGTCTTACACCATAGAACATGTAAGTTAAACAATTATGATATAGAAGTAGAGGGAGGTTGGAGATTTTGAAAGTAGATTAATGTATGTTTTTTTTGTGTGAATGCTATAGTTATTTTTACATGAGACTTATAACAATAAAGTATAAAATCTGTTTAGTTATAAAGAGTTTATATGTCTCAAATTTAGTAGGAATTTAGCTTTAAATGATTTTATGTACATTCATCTTAAGACTCATTTTTTAGAAGTTTGTAAAGCTAAAAAACTCTTCAAAACTGTGTTGAGCTTCAAAGAGTTTCTATAAGTAAAAAAATTCAAAATTTTACAGTAAACACATACAAGAAAAAGTTTGTGCATAAGAAAATATGAAAAATGGTACAATTGTGCAATTTGGATTTACAGTATCTCAAGATATCAACTTACTTGTCCTACACATTTAATGATCAAACTCCACACATTCAAATTTGGACCTACATTGATTGATGATTAAGATTGAAAAACGACAAGCTTAACTTACTTTACATGCTCCCTACCATTCAAAACCCAACTACATTAAATCCTGACAAAAAGAATCCCAAAACTTTCCAAGATCACAAGAAAAATTCTCCATCGTCATACACCATTGAAAAAGCTCTTGCAAATGTACCATTAATGATACAAGTTAGCCTCCCAGTCCAAAAAACCACAATTTACAAATATCCCAAAAAGTTAACCTCCTGGTATTTAGAAATGTCTAGGAGATCCTGGAGAAGAAGTTGGAAAAAAACATGGAAAAACAAGCCAATATCGTACAACACAAAGATAAAATGCCATGAAGAACAAATGAGGGAGCCTTCTTCAAGCCCCCAAATTCTTCCTAATGATGCATCATAAAAGTGCATTATAAAGTTTTTATTGTTAGCAATTAAGCAAGTAGCATTTCACTCACTCCACCGCCTAGTCTTTCAACACCCACAAACCTAACCTTACCACCACCTTACTCTAACTATACAACTCCAACACTTGCCAATTGCGACAAATGTGAAGAACTTTTCATGCTAACCTAGGAAATGCTGCAAGAAAAATCCACTACTCTCACCACCTTAACCCTAAAATATCCAAAGGCTTGCAAGATATTCACAAATAGTGACCTCACAGACGTTCTCTCCACCTTAACCCTTAAACGTCCAAAAGCTTGCAATGTACTCACAAATGGTGACCTCAAGGACATTCTCACCATCTTAGCCCTTAAACGTCCAAAGGCTTGCAACATACTCACAAATACTGACCTCACATACGCTCTCACCATCTTAAACCTTTAAACATCCAAAGGCTTGCAACACACTCACAAATGGTGACCTCATGGACATTCTCTCCACCTTAACCCTTCGACATCCAAAGGCTTGCAACATACTCACAAATGGTGACCTCAAGGGCATTCTCACCACCTTAACCCTTAAACGTCCAAAGGCTTGCAACGTACTCACAAATGGTGACCTCAAAGACATTCGCACCACCTTAACCCTTAAACGTCCAAAGGCTTGTAATTTACTCACAAATGGTGACCTTAGAGACGTGTTAAGGTTGCCTTCTTCTACAACTGGTGGTTTTGATAAACACATGGTCTTCACCACCGGCACTTGCATGGGGAACTGGCTCAGGAGTGTAAGAGACTTCGGTGGTGACTGTGACGCGAGACTGGGTGGGCGTCTCTCGCTCCTCGTCAGACTTAACGGTTTCCACTGTCGCTGTTTCCTTGACGGTGCCGGTGCCGGTACCGGTACCGGTATCGCTAGAGTCGTCGTCATCGTTGACAATGCTGTACGTATCCTCCGTGGTGACGGTCTTCTTCTCGTGGCTGCCGCCGCCCCAGATTTCCTTCGTCTCGATGTACGTCTCCCTGATCTTGGTGATGTGCATCTCCAGCGGTTCCACTGCTTGGTGCATGGTGATCCTCACGTCCTGCACCACCTGCCACAAAGCAAAACGCTTCCAACCAATGAGCCGGGAGAGCCGAAAAATTTAATAAAAAGTCGGCCAAATGAAATGTGAAAAAAACGATTAAAATTTAAATCAGTCGGCTAAAAACCGTCTATATTCTTCAAAAAAATCTAATTGTAGTGTAAGTATATAGACAATATCCGGTGCATGCACTAAAAAAAACCAGTTGGAAATGAGAGATGTAGAATTTTTGCAGAAGAAGCTCAAAATCTCCCCGCACACTACTTCCAACTCTTTCTTACTCTTTGGCTCACAAGGGGGCTTATCACGGCAGCAAGATGGTGTACGCATTTTGTGCAGCTGTATACAAAAATTTGGTGCAAGTTTTGCTAAAAGTTTAGGAACACTTGTGAACACTAGCTACCAACAGTGCCAAATGTGATTTACATAGTTAGCTTAAACGGCCAAAAATACTACTAAACGTGCTAAAATTTTGAATTTGACACTAAAGTTCATATTTATTGTATCTATATACGAGAATGTTTTGGAAGAAGTTTTGCTAAACTTTAGCCACATTTGTGAATAGTGGCCCCTAGCAATCCCAAATTTGGTTTACATAACACTCTCTTGTCACTTCTATTAAATCTCCAAGATTGGATGTGGTTTACAGAACACTCTCTTGTCACTTCTATTAGATCTCCAAGATTGGATGTGGTTTACATGACACTCTCTTGTCACTTCTATTAGATCTCCAAGATTGGATGTGGTTTACATGACAATCTCTTGTCACTTCTATAAGATCTCCAAGATTGGATGTGGTTTACATGACACTTGTCACTCCTATTAGATCTCCAAGATTCGATGGTCTTGATCTAATTTGTCAAAAAGGATTATGTCTCATAACCAACTTGCCGCTGTTAAGTAACAAACACAACAAAAGATACAAGACCGCCCCTCTCTCTCATATGAGCAAAGCAATGGGTTCTACGAACGAGTTTCTACCAGCGAGTTTTGTAATCTATAAACTACATCTTTTCCCCACCCGATTTTTCTATTTGTCATGAAAATTGTGTCACTGAGATTACGTGCTTGCTTGGTTGATTCAATCCCATGACCCCCACATCTCCCACCCTCTCTCTCATGGTCTATAAGCTGGGTTTCTACAGATGAGATTTGCAATCTATTCGAGGCAAGGTTTCTACAGGTGGGTTTGCAATTTGTTCCCTTCTACAATTGTGCTTGGATAAGGTCAACCTTTGTAAGAAAAAGATTTGGATAGTGTCAAGGTCCCCATTCTCATTTTTGTATTTTAGTTTGGTTGAATGGGGTATTTCTTTAAAGTCAATGGTTGGATATGATCAACAATTTTTTCTCTCCAAAAGCATTGACCTTATTCAAGCACCACTATATATTACATTATACCAGATCCACTATATATTACATTATACCAGATCCACTATATATTACATTATACCAGATCTAAGCCTGCTATAAGATTTAATGGTTTTAAGCGGCTTAAATGCCAGTCCTAAGAATTGATCAAAACCTTGGAAATCCAACACTGAAAACACATGATGTTAGCAAAATGGAGAAGTTTGGGTTAAAAGCAGGCTTACATCTTCGCCTCCTCCAAAGATGACGTCGTGGACGCTTTCCTTGACGCGAGCCACAACTCTTCCGTGATCTTCTTCCACCATGGTTTCAGCAACAATCCCCAACATTTGGAATTCTTGGACATACTGTGTTGCTGGATATACAAATACATGCACCACTGCTGCAATCAACATCTGAAAAAAACAAAAAATCCAGGTGGCATTAGATATGACAATTCTACAAGAAAAACTGTCTAAATTGACTAAATGTGTTCAAAATGACAAAAAGTTGTCCAAATCACCACCGCCCAAATTGACACAGTTCCCTTGTAGTTAAAGCAAAGAAAGCAAGAGAAATTAAGTTAACCCAGGCAAGTCATTGTGATTGCCCCTCTACAATAGCATTAAAGTGCTACAGCAAGTCCACACATTATAATATTGTTTCCAAAAGTTACAAAAATCAACAATGCATGTTGCCCTCATAAAAATTGTTAAAAAAGCAACATGGGACCTAACACTATGTTTGTGAATCTTCTCACAGTTTGGATCACCTAAAATATGAGTGCATTCAATGAGGTTGTTTTTGCCTTCCATGATAAACCATGTTTGTGTGATCAATTCAAAAAAGATCAGATGAACAAACGGCTTTTTTCCATCTTACTAAGTATTTTTTGTTATTCATCACACAAAAGAACGTCCGCCTTGGCATTTATGGGTTAAGGAATTTGAGAGAGGTGGCAAAGAGGGGCCGCTTTCTTCAACAGGCAAGTGTTGCCTTGTTACAATCTATACAATTTGAGAACCCTTCAAGAAGGTAACAATATGTATGAACAGAAAGAAGAATCAACACTCTACATTCTTTTTACCAACAAGACTAATTTTTGATGATTACGCCAAAACAATCCACTCCTCACTTAAATCCTTCCGACATAGTGGATTTGTTGTCAAAGTTTTTAACAAAATAAAATAAACTAGAGACAAGAAGAGGGGTTAAAAATATATGTCAAGCTCATCATCAACAATTCTAGCTCTAGGTTGCTTTTCAAAGTTGACAAGCGCCCCCAATGTCCCCACCTCACATCTCTAGCAAGTAGACTATAGACTGGTGATGGACTGATCTTGACTTTGGAAAAAAAATGATGGCCCTCGCTCAATACACCTCAAAATTGAACATCTTTTGTCCTCCTTTCTTGGCTATCGTAATATGTAGTTAGTTCTAGAATTAGTATGTGTGTGGAAAGGAAGGATTTGAGTGAGGAGTGTGGATTTTTGGCTGGGATTTGATTAGTTTCCAAAGTGAAAAAATCTCTTCTTAGTTTGATCTTGCAAGGGGTAGACATAAGCAAATGGATAGAGAGAAAGAGAGAAAATAGGTGTAGCCACACCTTCTCGAAGATTGAAATTTCTACGAAGAATAAGAAGTTGTGAAGTAGAAAGAGGGGCCAATGGGAGCACTTCTCCATGAAGAAGGTATGACTCCCCTTTTATGGGTGGTGGTGAATGGAGAATGGAGAATGGTTTACTTGATGAAAGCAAGAGGAGCTAGGGTGAAAGCAAGAGGAGCTAGGGTGAGAGCAAGAGGAGCAAACGTGAAAGCAAGTGGAGCTAGCATGAAAGCAAGAGGAGCAAGGGTGAAAAAGAGACAAGCTTCCATAAAAACTTTATGCGCAAAGACTTCTTCACCTCCATTCTTCTCCTCTAAAGCTGAAAAGAAAAATTTCTCAATCTTCAAAGAATGGGACCTCCTCAAATCAAGGAGAGATTGTCACGTCCCCATTCTTTAAAGATTAAGAATGGGGTGAAAGAAGGTGTGAGTACCCCTAATAGCAACATAAGAAAATGGATAGAGAGAAAGAGAGAAAATAGCAACATAAGCAAATGAATAAAGAGAGAAAGAGAGCAACATACTTCGATACAAATGAGGAGATCTTGAAGTCCGCTTTGGACATGGCCACGGAAGATGGCCTTTTTTGAAAACCATCTGTTAGCAAGTCCAGAAGAGAAGATGAAGGCGATGATCACCCCTTGCCACCACGTGACGAACACCACTGCCTTGAAAGTGAGGAACTTCGCCAGGGGTTTAATAGCTTGAAGCTCCTTCTTCGTGGCATGGTAAAACTGTACCAAACAGTAGAGAGCCCACATTTGACTGAAATTCAGCACCAGCGTTATGTATGGATACCTGCACATCCAGGCCAACAATTGTCACAACATTAAAAAACCAAAAACCAAAAACATTTTATGGAATCTCCCTTCCCCAAGTTTCTTACTTAGAGATTATCTCAATTGAACTTGCCGTTGATACCTCTCTTACAATGCTTGAGCCTAGGAAGCTTTGCATGGGAGATGCTAAAATGCCATTGTTAACTTGTAAGAGTGCCAATATCCAGTATCTGTATCATGAAAACATTTGAAAGCTTGCTGTTATCTGGATCATGAACAGATTTTCAAGCTTATTATAGATTTTGTGTTGACCTAGTTTCATTCATCCTAATGTCATATAAAAAGTTGCTTTTATGTGCTATTCAACAACATCACTTGCCTTAAGACTAATGCATGATACTTTTTTGTGCAAGGTTGTGAATAAAATCATATTACAATTAGATAGAAAGAAAATTTGAAAAAATGAAAGTTTTTTGTATGAATACTTACAAGCCAAAACCCATTTTGCGTCAAAAAGCTACATTCTTCTTCCTACAAGGCACTCTTAGGGGTTAACTAATTCTAGACAATCCAAAATCGAAAAAGAAAATTTATTATATAAGGATGAAGATAAATGAGAAGTTTCAGTTGATTTGTGGCCTTTATAAATTGCTTGAGGATATAAATTGCTAGAGGAGATCCCGACACAGGAGGGTAATTCATGCTTGGAGAGTTAAGTTGTATAAGATGTGCATAACACTAAAAGTGTTGCCTAATTACCATGGCTCTGGACAGTCCAAATTTGCCTAAAATAAAGAAACATTCAAAAATTGGTTAAATATAGCATAAAAGTGATTGATTATGTTGAATTCTCAACCCCTCGAAGCAGAGACACGTATACATTCCAACCAAAGAAACAACAAGGATTTGTAAAAAGCTATATGATTAAAGTACATGCTACTCACCCTTTGTCCCAGTCGAATTCACCTTCTCCGTAAAGATCGAATTGTTCCAGAAACAGGGATAACCAGACGGAAGCGGTTTTCAATATCATCTGAAGGGAAACAGACCCACCAAGGTACTCACCAATCAGAGACAAATAAATAGAAATACAAGGGACTCAAACAGACAAAAGTGGCTGCTTCCATATTTTAGGAGTTGGGATCAAATCAAACCAAGGAAGGAAATAAAAGTGAATACTGTAGACTATAAACACATCATGTTCTCCATTATTGAACAGTAAACACAACAATTAGCTTCCAAAGTGGATTTCCTGTTTTTTAAGCTTGGGCTACGCTAGAAATATGACACAGAAAGATTCATGAGCACCTTTTTGAAGCACACCAGGGTCCACGTAAAAACATGGATTTTATCAAAAAAGGATTGGTTTAGAGAAGATCGATATGGTGACCTAAATATGAAGCAAAAGTAGAAGAATTCATAGAGATAAGCGCATTATTTTTAACACAGAAATGGTTTGCAATCAACAAAAACTTACGTATTGCACAATGCCAAACTTCACAACATCGTAGAATTGGCGCCCCAGCTGCCAAGGATCGAGGAACCAGCTAAAAGGGACAGGGTGATATACGAAGTGATAGCCAGAGTCATCATCATCGAACAGAGGTTTATGAGGGCCAATGGAGTCTTGCTCTTCGAGCTTCTGCATCACAGCCCCATCCTCGTCTCCTGAGTAACCACATTGCGACCAATTTTCATCACAACATATCAGTTTCTGCTCTCACAACTCTACCCTCTAATAAAACAAAACAAAATAAAATAAAATAAATAGAACTGATAAACTTCTAGAATAGAGAAACACCGCAAAATGTACTGCACAAGGTTCATCCTACAGTCTAAGTTTGCCATGTGCAGTGCACTTTGCTGAGTACCAAGCAGGGGTAACCCTAACCTACACCAAACATTCTTCTAGTTCTGAAATAATTAATGTTAAAAATTCAAAAATGGTTCAACTGAAAAAAGTGATCGTTAGCTTAAATAATCACACAACAAACCATGTTTATATAGGAAGTACCATTATTCAAACATTTGCAAGCCTCCTCCTACAACAGCCCTAAACATCAATCTCTCAAAACGGGAGAAAGGCACTACTTCAGCCTTCAATAACTTCCTCAAAACTTAATCATAGTGCTTGTGTGACCAGTCAATCTTGTAGCTATGTCTCTCAGCTTTTCAAAGGGCCTAGATTTATTGTTCAAGTTTTAGTCATTTGTTTGTAATAAGCATTTGAGATTTAGTCCAATTTATCAATTGTACCGTACCTAGGCAAGCGATTAGGTATCGACTGAAGGCATACATAGCAAATGCTTCGTAGCAGTTCCCCAAAATGTTGCACTCTAGGGAAATCTCTGGCGCCCATAATGATACAAACTGCAACCTATCCACAACAAGTTAAGAACAAACTCAATTCCCCTTGACAAATAACTTAAAAAACTCCAGCAAGGTACCAATATACCAACAAACCCATTATTCATGGCAAAATTCAAACTTTCATAAACAGATGAGAAACCTAACAAAGTTCAATCTGAACAAATAAAAAAAGTGCTTCAATGCATTCATCTTTAGCAGTACTCCCAAATATGATTTTCATAATGAGCTCAAGTGGCTAGAAATACTGCTAAATAAGCTAAAATGTCAAAATTCAACAAACATGGTACTCACATTGTTAGCAGCTACAAAAAAATTGGTATCAGATTTACTAAACGAGGCCACATTTATAATAAGGACTCCTTAAAGCTGGTACAATCACATTCGGTCTTAAATACTTGAACTTACCGAAGCAACAGAGTAAACTGGTATCATGAAGATAACGCCGATAAGCCAACGTTGTTCCTGCAAACCAGGAAAAACCGCTCAGGAGAAATTCCAAACAATACAAACAGTCAGGTAAATGTCCCAATATCCTTGACCAAAACATATAAAAAACTACCACGTGATATGATTCTGTTCATGAACAGTGCCTTAATTCTCATGTACGTAAGGCTTTACGGTCAGAGTCAGCACAATCTACACTAAATAGTGCACACCACTAAATAGTGCATTTAGGTTACCCCAAACTAATTTCTTGACATTTTACATTATATAAATACTTATAACAACAATGAGGGACTTGGCAACACCAGCAACTGTGCAAAAAAGACAAACTACGGTTGTCTAGGCCGTAAACCACCTGAAATCCTAGTATTTAGAGAGTTGCATGGGCATTCAAGTGGCCAAACAATGAGTCATGAAGTAAAGTGAGGTCTTAGGATAAAGCAACCTAATTGTTAAGACAACCTAAATGCACTATTTAGTGTAGTGGAGAAAGCAACCATATAGTGCATGGCACTTAGTAGTGCATGACACTTATAACCAACAACTATTGGCCAAACAAGAAATACTAAAGCACAACACATATACTCACTCATTAGCTCAAAAGTAACTCCACCACCAAGCGGGAAAACCTTAAGCTTCATCTTGGTGGACTCGAATTATTGATATCTTTTTTTTTGACAAAGCCTTAGGCTGACCAATTGAATTGAGAGTTGTTGGTTGTAAATGTCATGCACCATAGTAACTTAGGAAACTCATGAATGATTCAATACAGCTCAAAAAGTTACTACTTAACCCTTACAAGTCAGTAAAGTTACTACTTAACACTTTCACGTCAGTAAGGCCCTTTGCTACCAATACGTACAATACAGGGTATTTTTATTGTATTTGGAATGGATCCACACCTCTACTACATTTAAGATCAACAAAGAAGTTAGAGAATAGATCAATGCGATTCTAGTGAGCTACTTAAGATCCCAAATTAAAATTTGTTGTTGGTAACAAATGCCACATATACGGCAACGTATGTACTATGCCCTTGGGACGTTTAAGGGTTAAACGACCTGTGTTCAAATCCAATTTCTCGTGACAAAAACCCTAAGAAAATTCAAAATTCATCCTTGTCATTTGCACATAGGTTAGATAACATTAACTTGGCTCTGTACATTTGGAACAGAAGCAAAATAGACGTAAAAGCAACAAACCCTAACAAAATGCTTAACCTAAAACGCAACTCTCTGTCAACAGCAAATCACTCACCGAAGGATCATTATAAGTCGAGAGATGCTGGAAGACCAGGAAGAAGGAGAGCCCGAGGGTTAACACCACAAAGAACGCCGCAAAGATCACCACTCGCGTGTGCAGAGCGGCACTGGACACTTCCACCCACGGTCCAAACCCGAATGCCGTCGTTTCAGGGGAAGCCATCCGAACTCTCACTCACTCAATCAATCAATTCTTACGAATCCTCAATCCTCGATCACAATAAAATTAGCAATCACTGCCATACTATCATACCGACTGAAACCCTTGCAAAACTCAATCAATCAACGTGCTCCGAGCATGAACACGATTAGGGTTTCGGGTTTCGGAGGGGATCTGAGATTGGAGCCGGGCAGTTGCGATGTGAGATTCGGAATACTTTTGTGTTCCATTTCGTCGGGATTGTTCCTGTTGTGTTTTGGTTGAAATAACGGAGGAGAGGTGCATTTGAGTGTGGTGGGGTGAGTCATGAGTCTAGTGATTGGAAAAGTGGAATCAGCGACGTGTCGATTGCTGCGGTATTCTCGGAGAGCGTTGGGCATGGGCGAGAGCACAAGTGGAGCAGGGATGAGTCAGAGATCAGTCATCAGTCCCGGGGTTGCGGCTCTACAGTACTATACAGTGGGCGATGCCGGGGGCGCTGGGCGAGTTCCTCTTTAGTATAGCCTTCTCTAATATCACGTCTCTGATCTTGTTGAACCCGAGGTTCTCTCACTATCATAACTTATTTTAACTTAGGGCCGATTCACACTATGACCGGCCAAGTTGAGAGGCCATGGGATTGAGTGGCCAAACTTTGGTGAAAGGTCAACAAAATGGGCTGATTTATGTATAATAGAATACGTCTCAAAAGTATCTGTGGTGGTTTTCCTTGACAATTCCATAATTAAGGAAAACAAATCTATAATCAAATTATGAGAATGTGAGTGCATGGGGTTTTGTAATTGAATTGTGGAGATGTGAGTGCAAGGGGTTTCATAACCAAATTATGGGGATGGGAGGGCATGGAGATGGGGAGTATGGACATAAAGGGCACGGGCATGGAGTGCATTGTAAATTTGAGGTTTTTTATAATATTGGGTGTCTCTATGTTTCTCAAATTTTGAAGTTGAGAAACAAAAAAGGGAGAGGCAAAGGTAGGGAAAGAAGGACAATTTGTGTGGAGGTCCATCTTATGAAACCATATATCACCCCGTCGGTGCGATGGGTGTAGAGGACTTGTAAGTAATAAAAACATTGTTTTTAAATGCTTTAGCCCACCTCAGTGTGAAGCCTCCAAAGGCCAAGACCAAAGGCCAAACTCTTGGCAATGAGCTTCTTGGGAGGCTTCACACTATGACCAAAGGTCAAGAGGCTGTTTGTTTGCACCAATTGGATTGCAAGAAATTGAGAGTCTAGCTTTTCAATCCTTCATACCAGAGGTCAAACTCCAAAGGTTGTTATCCTCCAAAGGCCGTTATCCTCCAAATGCCTACATGGCAGCACTTTATCATGCAAGGTTACCGGCCTCTTGGTAATAGTTTGGGTCAAGCAAAAATGGAAACCCAAACTATGGTTGAGAGGCCATCACATTGTTTTCATAAAACAATCAAAGCTTACAAGATCTTGAACATTAGATTTAGAAAGTCTAACAAATGCTATGGCTTTAGACTTGGGCTTGGCCTTTGGAGGCTTCATAGTTCACATTATAGCCATTCAAGTTGAGAGGGCTTGAAAGTTTATGATTTTGGATTTTGGGCTTGGCCTTTGGAAACTTCACACTATGACCATTCAAATTGAGACCTAAACAAACAGAGAACCCTCATAACATTCAGTAGCCTAAAGAGAGGCTGCCTTTCCCTCTCTTCAGGTATCATCCACAAACTTCATCATGACACCAATTTTTTTTTTTATAATTTTTTTGACATGCCTGGACCCCACATCGACATATGTGCACTAAACTGAGCCTCTCTTTCATAAACTCTCTGATAAATTCAGCCAAGTGTCTTCTTAGCTATTGATGGGTGTGGAATATTCCACACTCTTCAATTGGAGGGAGGGCTGGCCTACTAAGTGCTACTGAATGTTATACTGCAAAGAACCTTGCTCCAGGTGGTTCCCCATGTGCAGGTGGATCCCGTGATATTGAACAGATCCAAACATTCACCATTTGGACACGTGTCGAAAAGTGAGAAAACTTAGTATTTGTCGGTTGGCTACTAACTCAATGCCTACAAAGTACAAACTATGCACATGTTTTCAATTCTCATCCTTTTGATATTTATAGACTAATGACATTATACTTACATTGAATATTGCATTTAGATTGCCTTGGCAATTAGGTTGCCTTACTCCAATAAGTTACCTCATGACTCATCACTTGACCACTTGGAGGCACATGCAACTCACTAAATATTTAAATTTCACATGGTTTGTGACTTGGAAGCCACTAGTTTATCTTTTTGTTGCTTCATTGTTGTTGATAGCCTATCTAAAAATGGTTTGTTGCAGTGATTTTTGATGAAGGATACTGTAACCATAGTAAATATTTATATAGTGTGAAATGTCAAAAAATTAGTGTGGGACAACCTAAACACAATATTCAGTGTAGTAATTGCTGGCATATCCATCTATCTATACTACTAAGTGGGAAGATTTGGACTCCATGCCATTTTCTAGAACCTTCTAGAACTTTTTGGACTTTTTGGTGGAAGTTGGAACAATTTATACTACTAAGTGACTCTTTGATGGAAGTTGAAGCAATAAAAGCACTCCACCAAACACTCCATTAAACAGGATGCTTGAGGTGCTGAAGCGCCAAGTACTGAACCAAACGTTCCAGCTTCTAGACATAGGAACACCAAGCGTCAGTTGATAGAACTGATTTCAGAGATTAAAAAGAACAAAACACATGATGTATTGACAACTCCAAGCCATGAATTGGTCAAACACTCCCTCATGTTGGCATTTACCTCCCAGAACCTGTCTTTTCCCATGGCCAACTCTACGTTGCTCTTTCACCACTAAAGTGTTAGTTTGTCACCCACAGCCCACAAACACCTCTGGTGATTGCACTCGAAATGTATTCTATACAGAGGCTTTGCTATAGAGTAAACCAAATAATACACAGCAAGCGCGATGAACGTCTCTCTTTTGCTCTCAAAGCAGCCTTTCAGCTTCTGAATAGCAATAAACGCATGTGCATACATTCAATTCAATGATATTCTGCATGTGAAGATTCTACATCCACATGGTACGGTGGTAAAGCATAATCTCTTTAAGCAATGCATAATTGGAACAGTTGATCTGTTTTCTATTCGTTTCTGGCATGCTCTAGTCTCTCAAGTCTTTCAACGTCAAACGAAGAATGATTTTGGCTCATCTTTCTTTTGGTAAACCAGAAGTTCTGCAGACCATAGAACCAATCCGGTGCATTTCATTGCACTTTCATTATTCTTGTAAAAGGGCGCACTCCAATACTGTTGATGTCCAATAGCTTTGATAGTAATTGTTGGATCTACGACCTCGTCCATTGAATATAATAAAGCAAAAGACGGTATAGCGATAAACATCATTTCAGCATTTCACGCAGAATATCGAGCAGCAATTTAAAATCTTTATTACTAGAATTAGCCCTGATACGAAATTTTTTCTGCCGTATTTTGGTAACAAATGGTTAAACAGAAATTAAGACAAACCAGAATAATGTCTAATCTTTGTTCTGTATCGAATAACAAACTGTTTTTTTTATCTAGATAAGTCTGCGTTTGGTAGTGGAATTGCAAGATTCCATTTATTATCTGCCAAGTGCCATCACCACTTCTGAATTACTTTTCTCTGAGTCTACACTTTCCAATTCGCACAAAGTGCGTGCCAGTGTACTAGTAGAAGCAAATCAAGTGAAGACTATAAATAGGGATGCAAAAAGTTGCTGACACCAAGCACTCCAGCGCATCAGAGTGGCGCAGCGGAAGCGTGGTGGGCCCATAACCCACAGGTCCGAGGATCGAAACCTCGCTCTGATATAGCAGAGACTAGAGCTTCTGGGACGATTGTTTTCCTTCTGTGTATGTGTGTAAAAAACTCGAAAACTTCACCCCAGGTGCATATCCTGGTGTTATTTAGACTGTCCCATTTTGACATTTTACACTAGTGGTAGTCACGGTTGGTGTGAGATTGTAGGAGGAGTCAATGGAAGCATTTTTTCATGGAAGGAGGTATGACACCCCTTTTGTGGGTGATGGAGGATGAAGAATGGAGAATGTTTTACTTAGAGAAAGGCAACACAGTCACCGATTGGAGGAGCAAAAAAAGCAAGGGTAAAAAGTAGTTCACAAGCAAGTAAATGGTAAGAGTTCTCACACAAAATAAATTCTCAGGCCATTTCTCCATGCTTTTGAGACGAGAATTTTTTTTCTCAATCTTCATGGAACCAACCTTGCGCCAGTTGCAGACAGCTCGGCACGTCAGTTTTCTGTGAAGATTGAGAAAACAGAAACTCAACTGTGACTACCACTACTATATAATATTTACTAATGCCACAATAATGTTAGTTTTAACAATAGACCATGTGAAATCTTAAATATTTAGAAAGTTGCACGCACCTCCAAGTGGCCAACTAGAGAGTAGATGGGATGGGTGCTCCCATGTCTCGTATTGTACAAGGGAGAAGGTTGATGATGTGTCACTTTGTTTTTTTTCTTGATTTGGGTAAGGTTTTTGTAGTTCTAAAGTAAGAAGCTAGTGAAGTCCAATTACTTTGAGTGACCATATCTTTTGGTGTTTTTTTTCCATTTGTGAATTTTTTTTTCCATCAAAGTATAGCTAAATACAATCTCATGGGATCACCCATTAGGTTAAAAAAAATTGGGAAAAATTTACCTCAAGTTCCAAAATCCATATTGGGAACTACTACCCAAATTGGCAAATATGAGATTTTCAACAATGGGAATTTTGCAAATTTATTTGGATTTGAAATCATATTGCTTTGAAACATTTGATTTATATTTGGGTATACAATGGTTGGTTTGGATTATGTGATCACTTGTTCAACTTTCCAAAAACTCAAGGAATGTGTTGAAGGTTTCATGTTGGAGTTAAGCTGAATTTTCTTAGCAAGATGCTTATGGGTTGACCAGTCCTCCATGCTTTTTAAATCTACTTAAGTCAAACAATGTTGCCCAAGTTACCCAAAAACTTCTGGTAAGATATCCAAAAATCTAATCAATAGATTTGGATAATTTTTTTCTAATGTGAGGGGATGAAAAAACTTATTACTTGTCAAAATTTTGAGAACATCCATAAAGATTGAGTTCACACAACCCTACCCAAGTTCTCCAATGTCCATTGACGGACATTTTGAACATTTAAAATTTAATGTACTCAAAATATAAGAATAACATTAAACTTTGACCTAAAATGAGAAGGATAACCATACATTTGGCCAAGGTAGCCCCACAAAGCTTGTCTACTAAACATTGATTTTTGTTTTTAGGGAATTGATATGCGCACACCAAGTGGTTCATATTTGCACACCTTATGGGGGTAAATTACAAATTTTTACCATCAAAAAGTTGAACTTGAGAATTTTGAATTCAAACTTGGACTCATAGACCATGCTTTTGTCTAGACCCTTACAAAAAGTTACAATTGAATAACATCCAATGAAAAAACTTATCTTTTTTTACAGACAAATGTAAAAGTAACACTTTTCCCCATAGCTAAGCTTTTCCATTAGGTGTTGTTCAATTGCAACCTATTTAAAGGTTCTAGACTAAATCATGGTCTCTGAGTCCAAATCTGAATTCAAAATTCTCAAACTCAGCTTTTTGATGGTAGAAATCTGTAATTTATCTGGGGGCGGTGTGCAAATATCAGTTCCCTATATTTATTTTTGTATTCCATTAGGTAGATTGGGCATAAGCTGTACTCATCAATCAGCACTTAAGTAACAAAAGTTTTCTTAACTTTCATCATAATAGAAGGAATAAGATGTCTCGAATACTCCTGTGTAGGTACCAACACCTTCAATCAAATTTAAGAGTTATTTATAAAAGGAAAAAGCTGCCCAATTTGAGAGTAAAAAGATAAGTAAACAAGAACATTAACTTTCGCAATACTTATCAAAATATTGCAAAACAATACTTCACATGCAGAAAGCATTGTGATCAGGAGCCATCCTAAAAATTCCCTGCAAAAATTTAAAAATAACCTCACAAGCATTACCCAAATTTGCAAGCCCAAAGTGGGCTCCTCAGTCCTTAAGGAATCAACACAAGAAACATAGCAAGAGACCACTTTTATTTCTCAAGGACCCCAACTCGTTCCGTCCACCAGAATGGATACCACTCAAACGGGAGTGGTCAATGCTTGCTTTTTGGTGAAAATCACCTCTAATATATCATGAGGACATAAAACCAAGAATTCTAGGTTGAATTTGGAGTGGCCTTTGTACAATGGACATGGTATGACCTGTTAACTACGATGGAGATGCAGAAGTTTGACTATCTTACAGCCATCAAAATTTGACATTCCCAGCAGTAATCACATCCGGACGTGCACTGACAAAACAAGGAACGAGCTTCGGAAGGAAAATTAGTACCTCCAGCTCGTCTTCAAAACTTCCACGCTCTGCACGTTGATCGACTGAGGGTAAAAAGAGGCAGACGAGCTTATCTAGGAGGCAAGGAATGGAAAAGCTGCGTTCTGTGCCTGAGAATCGGCATGAAATGATTTTCTACATCTAGTGCAGGCACAACATCAACAAATTCTGCATCATAGGGCTCTTTTCTTCTCAAGGTGCCACATATTGTTGGAGACTGCTGTAAATCCCGGAAGTCCAATTGGGGAAGGGAACATCCGGGACCACCTGCTGGCTCCAACTGCGTTCGGGTTTCAGTAAGAGGTGGCATACCGTCATACAAAGTCGAATCGACCGATTGCAAAGGTTCCATGTAAGATGATTCTGCTACCATCAGCTCCCCGTTCAAGCTCGAGAGTCTCTGATATTTCTCAAGCCTTCGGTGTTTTTCTGCTCTCCTTTTCTTCTTCTCTTTGTTCTCCTTCAACTTGGTCAAATTGATTCTAAGAATCAGTTTTTTAGGTTCACCGGCATTTACATCGTCCATACAGCTCACTGCACTAATCGATTTTGATGCCTTGCTAATTGACGTACTCAGAGCAGCTTTTGAAGTCAATTGCTTATCTATAGACAACGTATTGGCTGCTCCACCATCTGCTGGGGATGTACGACCTGTGAGTTTGTGCATGGCATCTGCTACCCATTGGGTAGTTTTGACCTGTTGATAGATGCACACAGCATCCATGGTTAGCACGTGCTTCACATTCCATAGGACCATGAAAGCTATCCCATTCTTACAGCACAAGTTTCAAAATGCATTGCTCATGAATATTTGATCAACTGAGATATACTCTCTTGTAAATACCGGAACCTTATTCTGTGTTGACAAGTGGCAGAATAAAAACAAGGCAATAGAATCTTGATGAGGACTTTGTCTCAAAGTGAGACTTGGTAATGGCTGTCTAAAGGCATAAGAGAATTGAATCGAACATCCAGATACTGAGACCACATAAGAAATTCGCTGTAGTTGGTAGGTGTCCTCACCAATCGTTTTGAGCGTGTGGTCCCAACAACTACTTTCGTACTGTAAACGCTTTCCTCCAAATCATGCTTGGGTGTATTTCCATTCTCGTGACACCTAAAATTCAACCCCGAGAAGTTTAAGCGGCGCTTCAAACATGCACCAAGAGATGAAACAGGCCGATATTCAAGTCCAACATTGATAATTACGAAATAGAACCTGCTTGCCACTGACAGTCACCTCATTACTACCAACAAATTCTTTCAAGCAGATCAAATCAGTTTTCAACAAGGATATTATGAACAAACAGGGAAATGGAAAAGAAACCAGAAACAAACAATACTTACATCCGGTTAAGCAAAATCCCTGCTTGAAGTTGATCCATGCCGTTCACGTATATTATAAATGAGTTTCAATAGCTAATTTGTAGCTTAACCAACACGAAGTGTGCCATTCAACAAATAATAAACCTTGAGTCACTCTAGCATTTTAATGACCTAAAACAATCTTAATGCACTACTATGTAGTCATCCCATGAAAAGACAAACTTGAGAAGCTACCCACATATGTAACATTCCAATGTGTACCTGTCAAGTTGAGCACCATAGTGATGACTATGCAGCAACTCCCTTCTGGTGATGACTTCGCGTGGAGGAGGAGAATTTGCAAGAAAACCGGATCCAGGCATGGTATGCACAGTGCCATTATCCTTTATCTTCATCCGGTAATTCTGGGAGGAACAACCTCTAGGTGGCATATTCACATCTTCTGGACCGCTAATAGGCACATCGACCATCTGTGGAATCTCCTGCACTTTGTCTGTACCGCCCACGCGGAGCAACAACCCAACAATAAAACTAACTGAATCAATGGGCAAATTTGTCGAGACATTTATTTGTAAAGATGTTTTGTGATAATTCTGTAAACTTATAACATAAATACTATCAACATTGACGCATGTACAAAAGCTTCTCAGATTTCTACACCAGCTAACAAATCGGTGCTGCAACGGGAAACTTAGAATAAACAAAGAGCTTCACTTTACCTCCAAAAGAAGAACTTGGTTGGCATCTTGGCAAAAATTTGTGCAACAGCGAAGTTCCAGGAAAAGCCATAAGATTCAGTTTAGTCAATTCTCTCTTCTGACGGCTACTCAGGGGCTGGAAACCAAAAGCTCCCCGCCAGGTGTCCATCAATTCTGGGACAGCAGGAAGCACCAATAACTCCACACCTATCCTATGCAGCATCTGCAAGATCAAAGTACACCAACTTAAGATCCAACATATAAAAACCGAGGCAAATCAACGATCGGAAAGATTAGAAGAAGAGAACACGAGTGCTAGGCAATGACAACGTTACGAAAGAAGAGCAATGACCACTTTCTACGGTCATCCAGGACAAGATGTTACCTGCTCGATAGCATACATAAGTCGCCTGCACATTCCCCGCCTGCGATACTGATATCGAGTTCCAATTAACGGCATCTCCGCCAAGAGGTGGCCATGCACTCTGAAATTTCAGAATCATGTGTTAATTTGGAAAAGATGCATCTTAATCATCTAAAAGAGCAGAAGCTTAATCCTGTGTTACTGTTGTTTATCCGCAACATGAATTGAAACATGAAAGAGCATACACGGAGAAAACATACAAACTTGAGAGAAATACATCGATATGCAATGACCTATACTGTTAGAAAATGAGAAACAAATGCCATCGCAGAATCAGGGAGTACCAAACAGCATAACTGCCAATAACGGTGAACTACCTGATTGTAGCTACTGACACAAGCTCATCTTCTTTTTCTAGAATTATCGTGTAGAAACCTCGATGATTTAATCGAATGACGTCGGACCTGATTATATATCACAACAAACATTCAGATTAAACAAAATATTTCAACTTGATGAGGCTGCAGAAAAGCTCCATCGATAAATAATGAATCCTGGTTTCAACTGCATTTCACAAGTACATCCTTCGTTGCCTTACTTTACTGCAGTGAACCATCGTCCAACCTGAACTGCCTAGCACAGGAGGATCCTAGAGGGGGAGGGGGAGGGATCCTTGAACAAAACAATTCTCACAGAAGAACTCCGGTAAATATTTGAAGAAAATATATTGCCTTACCGGATTATGGAAAACAAAAATAGCTCCCACACAGCTTTAGTACAAGAACAAAGGGCCTATCAGATATACAAATAAATGACTTATTCAGCACTACAGAAGGGTACGTTTTGTAAGAGAAAAAAGAATACAAACTACGAACTTACCCCCGGTTGTACAAAATATGGGCGACTAGATCGAGATTGGTACGTGGATCGATCATTGGCTTGAAGCATTCTTGCATCACGCTTAAAGCCATGGAAAGCTTGATATTGTGCTCAGCCATCAGCTCTTGGTCCCCATCAGACTTAAGGTCCACATCTTCTGCTTGAGATCTCAGCAATGTCCATGAAAATCCACTACTTTCAGATACCAAGCTATTGGTAACACCAACCAGCCCCCGCAAGCTCTGGAAAATCTGCTCTCAATACCCCATCACAGTCAATTCAATGCACTCAAGTCCACAAAATCCCGTAAAATCAAACAAGATGGTCCCTCGGTAATCTATATTTGGTACTAGCTATATACATTACTACTGCAGACTCAAATTAACCCTTTAGATTACCGGGCATGACTATAATCACAGACGCAAAAAAGAAAATGCAAGGCTGAATTAAGAAGTAATGCAGTGCAGCTTCATTTGGAGGTAGACATCCCATCGCAGAATAGAATGGAGAGCCAAAAAATCCACTAAGACTTGAAATAGAGGGCATACCTGTATGCATGGTTGGCCGCAGAACCAGCTTCCCTGAGGACACTCATCCATTTTAGGAAAACCCGTTTCATACAAGCACTTCACGTGAACTGCAATAATAAACAAGCAGTTAGAGAAAGAAATGAGATAAGGTAACGGCATACCAATGTACCGATAGCAATACTCTCTACTTGGAAAATTAGCATGACGAACAATCTACTTCCAACATTCAACGTACAAGGAGAAATAAAGAACCTCCAACAACTTATAAAATAAAAAATGCAGACATTAATGTCCGAAATCAACAATCTTTCGGTCAGCAAAAACTACTGTCCTCCGCTGCTAATAACCTAGCACGGGCTAGAAATCACATTCACTTCATCTCTTAAGACAAATGATGCCTATTCTAAGATAGCAAATCATCTCGCAATGCAGGCATATAAAACATTTTCAATTTTGAAGCAGACGCATTATGAGCACTTTGTTCATTTGAACACGCCTTGTGAAGTGATCTATCATCAAGCCACAAATGGAAGGAACGCGTGCACGAATGGCGAGCACCGTGACCACCAGTCTAATATTTGCTGCTTTCTTCTGGAACTTACATTCACGTTCACATTGATCGCAGAAGAGGACCGTACGTTCGTCGAACACGTTCTGATCTCCATTGAATTGGCTTCCATCGCAGATTGCACAGCGGCAATTGGGACAATACCATTCATCCTTAGGGACTTCCTGAAAAATGGTATTCATACAGGTCACGAATCTCTCGATGCACTGAACGCCTCAGAAACATTCACCACAGCCTTCGACCGAGCAGCTTGTAGCACTTACCAGGACAAGAAACTGATACCCGAAAGGAAACGTTGCTTCATATATAAAACAACCCCTGCACCAACAGAAGGAACCCAAAAAGCAACAAAAGCAATGAATCCTCTACCTGCAACTCCATGCACGCCAGGTGGTAGGTTGATGGACAATGATCACAGCAAATAAGCGTTCCTCCATCACCGCACACTCCACACGTATCATCGCTTCCATCCCCCTCCGCTTTTCTCTTCTCTTTTTCAGATCTTCGTCTTTTTCCTGATTCTACTCTGAAATGTACATCGGATCCTGTGTAATCATTCCCCTTCTGAAAGACCTCCATTTGTAAGTCTGTGAGAGACTTACCACTATCCACAAATATATTCTGGCAAGGTCGATGCAATTTGCTGCCACAGTGCTCCTCAAAATAAGATAAAGTAAAGACATCGTGACAACATCCACAACGTACGCCTGCGTTAGTCACCCATCCATATCCTAGATTCTTCTTGCCTTTGTGCAGATATAACAACTTCTGATCTTTCACGAGTGCCCCAGCTTCTATCAGCCATGAAAGAATATTCTTCCTTGTGATGAAACCATTGGTTCCACCTGTGCCATCCTCCGTCAATTCATGTCTACTTGGGGCGGAAAGGAGCACTTCCATGCGAAAACCTTGTCGAGCCCCATTCTTCTTCCCCAACTTTTCATGACTAGAAGGGGATTTGTATTGACCCCAGCCGCGCTTGCTCTTGGCGGACTCTTTTGATGAGTATGGTGTCATCTTCCCCGCACGTACTGCCGACTCCTCTGATTCTGAGTTCTTACTTTTCTTAATTCTGCGCTCTTTCTCGCAAGAGAAGTGGCTACCTGACATCCGCTTCTTGGAATTCTTTTCAAAGTATCCAAAGTTCTGATGTTTGTCTTCAAAACAGTCTCCATTCGAAACCAAAAAATTACTTTCTCCTGCACTTTCTCGCTTCGTCTCAGTTCAAAAAGCCTCGATACCAAGTGCCTTCAACATCAAAAACAAATCTTGAAGTTTCCATACGATCTTCGAAAGACTTGTTCAACAAAACGAATCAGTAAATCCAGCAATAGATGCAACTAGAAATGCACTTGAATGTACTTGAATGTACTTCCACAATGCCTCGAGCAATACCTCGCGAATAGCCATGATCCATAAGCTCAAGTTGGCGCCAAAAAAAACTTGCAAGCAGAGGATGGATCAAAATTGTTCAGCCTGTTCACGAGCACAACAATACATGAATCTCAAACTCTAAAAGCTTATTCTTCCTAACCAATCCGTTACTCAGAAAAGAAAAACGATTTCATACGAAAATAGTTGCACGTATCAACAAAACGCAGCACTCTGCAATTTTGCCAAAAGTAACATTTGTTAAACAATCCCTCAGTCATTCAAAGCCACTTCTTAGGGCAAAACCGCAGCCTTACTGTTCAATAGATAATATCACCTCAAACTTCACAAACCTTTCACAAATACGAACACTTTCTTAAATCTCGTTTGCTTCAGTTTCTAAAGCAAAAAGAACAAAAACAATACAACACAATGTAGCGCACACCTTTCACATCAATAACTGCCAATTTGCTACTGAACTTCTGTCGCACTCCAGAGCATCAACCTCAAACCCTAAACCTTACGTAAAACAACAGCAACAAAGTGATGGCTAACTGTCTCACCTTCAGTCTGAAACCCTGCATACTCGAACGAACTCTGCAAATAGCATGCAAAAATCGTTTCGTACGTAATCCACGTTGCACGCTGTCAAGATCCATCAGCTTCACCCTAACGCCAGAGATTCTCCACCAATCTGTAACACTCCGTTCAAGCGATAGTCAGAAAACCGAAATAAGGACAAAAAGTGAATTGCGCGCTCAGGAGCTATCAACTTCAAAGAAGAAAACAGAAATTCGCTCAAGCTTAAACTCTCTCTACAACTCTTCTTACCTCCAGCATTTTCAAAGCTTTCACCACACCTGACCAAAGAACATCCAAGCTCGTCCACCGGAACTCTCGCACTACTCACAGATTGGCATTGCATCACAAAACCTAAATTCTTACGACAACAAAAACCTCCGCCATCACGGTCTCGCACTCTTTGTTACCGCACTCTCGAGCCAAAAGAAGAGCTAATTTTGGACTAAACCGAACGAAGGAAAGGCTTGAGATGATTAACTTACTGCTCGATTGAATGAAAGAATCCACCGACCTGAAAGAAAAATGCGAGACACGAGAAGATGTGATGATAATTTAAGGAAGTGGCAGGAAAGGAAAAGTGTTGTGGCTGAAATTAGCAGAACTGAAACCCTAGGTGCTCCGGCAAATGCATCCAACGAACGAGCAGTTCGGGAAGAGTGAAAGCAGCGATATAAAGCTCCACCAAAACAACTCGCCGCACCTCCCTCTGGATTTCCCAACGAAGATGATGACCGTGGGACCACGGGTCCAACTCAGCTTTCTGTGCCACGTCGGAGGTCGTCGGTTCCTAGGGTTGACAGATACAATATTCGCTGTCTTGGACCTTCTGCTAGTAGAATTTTTTTAGTGAAACTTCTTTTAGTGGAATTTCTTTTAGTGGAACTTTAGTGAAATTTTAATGAAACTTTAGTGAAATTTTAATGGAATTTTAGTGAAATTTTAATGAAATATTAGTGAAATTTTAGTGAAATTTTAGTGAAACTTTAGTGAAGCTTTAGTGGAACTTCTTCTAGTGGAATTATTTTTATTTCTAATGGAATTCCTTCTAATGGAACTTCTTGGCTTGTGGAATTTTTTTAAGAACTTCTTCTAGTAGAACTTCTTTTAGTGGAATTTTTTTTAATGGAGCTTCTTCTAGTGAAATTTTCACTTTTTTAGTGGAACTTTAGAGGACTATAGTGAAACTTTAGTGAAACTCTAGTGAAATTGTAGTGAAAGTTTAGTGGAAGTTTAGTGGAAGTTTATTGGAACTTTAGTGGAACTTTTGAGGAACTTTAATGAAGTTTTAATGAAACTTTAGTAGAACTTCTTCTAGTGGAATTTCTTTTAGTGGAACTCCTTTTAGTGGAACTTCTTGGCTAGTGGAACTCTTTTTAATGGAACTTCTTCTAGTAGAACTTCTTTTACTACAACTCCTTCAAGTGGAATTTTTTTGGAATATTGAAAAACTAAATTTCTAAAAAGTATGCTTGAAATTTTGGATGAGATAACCAAACCTAATCAATGAAGATTCTTTCTTTTGGTTATTTTGAAAAAACAGGTGGAGGGGTTGGGTTTTTAGAATCTTTGTAAGTTTTAGAATCCCTTTTATTAAACTCTCATTTTTTCACTTAAAAAACAACTTGAATGGTAGCTTATGATGACATGAGCATCATTAGTCCTTTTTTTTGGTTTTTCCTCTAGGTGGAACAATGGTGTTGCCCAAGAATTCTATTTTCTAGTGTAAGTTATAATGTTGATACTCATTATTAAATAAGCTAAAAAGAAACTGTGTGAAGGTTTAAGAAAATGTGTCTTATAGATTAATGTCATTTAAGAAAACTAGAACCTATGTACTAAAATCCAAGGGGCAAATTATTTTGCTTATCAAACCACATCAAAAATGAAGAAGTATATGGTATTTATCAAGTTATCTGTTTTTTAAGGATAATTGAATCAACTTTAAAAAAACTTAAAGATTGTGTCTATTTGGTACACTGGTACTGAAAATGGCAAACGAAGGGAAAAACATGAATGTACCTGAGTTAAATTCAAGTCAATATTTACTCCAACCAAAGTGAATGCAAAGTAGTTACTATAGGCTTGGATGTGCTTTCCAAACTCCTTTGCTTCATGTCTCTGGTCTTCAAAGAGCAAGGGGAGGCAAGGGTGGGAGTTCAACTTTCCCTTCCGCACGGCATATTGAAAACCGCAGGTTTGCTTGGTTGGACCTATCAATGCGCTCCTCATCCCAATGCTTGGCAACGCATTGCGGGCAAATAACTTCCACACCTTCCAGGGTGTATTGAAGGTTGACGTCATGTCTATCAAAGGGCGAGCGTGCCAAAAGCAGATGTGATGCAACTCTTTGTGCGACATGCACTGGCATTGTTTCAGAACATGATGTGCAGCTTTTTGGGCTCAATAACGTCATGTTTATTAAATTGGGAAAAAGCGGTTCCCAAATTGACCTTCACCTTAAACCCAAAAATTTACTTTAAACCAGGTTTGAAGGTATCAGATTCAATATGAGCCACTAAGATTTTTTCCCTTGCAAATTCCTCCTCTCAGGTGAGGGCACGTGTACCAAAAAAATGTTGCTTAAACCTAGAGCTAGGTTTAAGGTGATCACCTTAAACCTTCAGAAGTCCCAAATTCAAATATGGTTCTCAAATTAACGAATATGGCGTTCAATCCTCTGCAAAGTACATTTCACTTTGCATTTTACAAATGCCACATTTGGGATCAACAATAGGAGCACAGTTGGTTTCTCTAATTATATTGTTTATGGCATTTTGAAATCAAATAGAGTGAAAAATATTAACCCAAAAAAGATACAGAAATGGGTGATATGAAACAAGATTTACCTTGTAAAAAGCCTCCAATAGGGTTGTTTTTCTATGTGAGCAAATTTGCCACCAAAATTGTTTCAATTATTCTTGATGGCCCAACCTGCACCAAAATTCAATTGTATAAAATAACTTCTAACACAACAAGTTTTCATACCTCAATGGAAACTCAAAGCAATTGTGTGCAATAAAATTATTAAAACACCAAATAAGAAGCTTAGGTGACCAATTGCCTTACTTCATCCTTGTGTGAGAGGTAAATGACTTGGCAAGCTAGAGAAAACAAATAATGATTAGAGACAAGCCAAGAGGCAAACTCATTCAATGGACAAAGACCCTCCGCAATTTGCAAAACTATGTTCAATATAGCATCCTTGTCAGTTCCAAAACCCATGCATTTAGTTCTACTCTCACATTAACCCTTTTCATATTTCACATCAAGGTTGCTATACATTTGTACACTATAGAAAGTTTGCTTAGCAAACCAAATATACGTCAATCATCTATATTAATAAAAGAATAGCGTTCAGTCAGTTAGGGCCTATTTATAATAGCGTTCAATCAGTTAGGGTTGAGCATAAGTTAGGTTAGGCATGACTAGGATCAAAAAGGTACAAATGGATAAAGTAAAATCACCTATGACTCTCTTTTATCTATTTCACTAGACATTAACAACAAGTCACTAGTAGTTGCACTGTCACTAGCAGTTGCACCACAACTTTCTCTCGCCCAAAGGAAGGCACAGGAATAAGGGGGCACTAGAAGAAGGGGGCACAGGCATAAAGACGCACAAAGATAAGGGGGCACGGGGATAAATGGGCACAAGGATATGGGGGCATGGGATAGAGAACACGGGGATAAAGGGGCACGGAGATAGAAGGGCACAAGGATATGGGGGCACAAAGATATGGGGGCACAAGGATTGGGTAGCACAGGGATAGGAGGTAGGGGGCATAAACCTGTCCGTACAACGGACAGTATACTAGTGGCACAATGTTGAAATAGGCGAGGAAAAGATTACAGTGTAGACACTATAGGTTTGATGGTCCGCAGAGGAAAAATCAAGTTGCAACTGCAAAAATGTATTAAAGCAAAGGGCTTTGGTACAACACTCTAGCATAGCACATGCGTTGCACTTCTTTTAGAGTCTATCATGTGATCTCTTTGTGTACAATTGTGACTCTATTATTTACATGCATGTGAATAGCCAATCAAAGTAAGGAGCTCCATGACTCATGTGGTGGTTAACAATAAAGTGTGATAGATCACTGCAAGTTAAATCACAACACTCTAATTTAGCCTTTTTACCAAATGTTAACATGTCACTGGCAGTTGCACCACAATTTATCTTGCCCAATCAAAATATTTAATTGTATATAGACTAGTTTACGCATCCGTTGTACCAATAGATGCAACACAAATAATGCCTTCCAAAAATGTTCAAACCATGGCGTACTTATCAAACATTCAATGATTACAAATTAAAAAAATGCACAAACTTAAAATTTTCAATTTTATTCAAAAAACACATTAAATACTTCACATACATATGAAAAGAAATTTCAAAAATAGAGCTTCAAGAATAGTAAGTGATAAAAAAATCTAAAATTTACTTGACATTTGAACATTTTTAACTCCATGAAGTAAATCACTCAATATTTTGTCCACCTTCATTTTGCTTCTATCACAAAAGCCATTTGGCGTGGCATGCTCTCTACAAGCCTCCTACAATCATTTGCACGGATAGAACAGAAAATTTCATGATCTCAACTCCATAATTGAACCATTTACGCTTGATGGGCAATCATATTGATCTAATGCCCTTTTGAGAATTGCCCACAAGTGTTCAATTGGACTCAAGTCAAGTGATTGAGCTAGTCAAAGCAAAAGAGTAAACTAATGTTGAGAAACCACTCCATGAGCAATTTAATACTATGCACATAAGCATTGTCCTACTAAAAAAATAACAGAAGAAGGGTTCAAAGGAAACTTGGAAATTGTTAAATGCACGTTTTGCTTCAAAATCTCTTTATTAGTATTAATGTTGGTTTATGCAAACTTCAACTTTGCACACCACTCCTAGTTCATTAATGGACATACTTCTCCAAATCATGATTCCTCCGCCACCATGTTTCACTGTTTGAGAAACAATTCAAGATGACGGTTGTTCTGAATGACGCATCCAACATCAAGACATTCCAAGTGAACAAAAACGGTTAATCTTGGACTCATTAAAGAAGATAACTTGACTCCCATCATCTATAGTCCAATGCTGGTGTATTCTAGCAAATTCTAAACAATCTCTAGTATATTTCCTAGAAAGTTGAGGTTTCTTTTTCTTCACTTGTGCATTCAAATCATGCCTTCAAAGAGAATGCCTTACTGTATTAGCACTCATGTGTATTCCAAAACCTTTCTGTAACTTTCTAGATGCATCTACTACAGTACCCAACTTTCATCTAGCAACTTCTAATATACACAATCTGTCCATAGTTCTAATCATCACACAAGGTCTACCTTTACATCCAAGCTTTGCATCTGGAACATGTGCATGTTGAATGTTATGAACACTACCTAAACTCACATGCAAAACCCTAGGAATTTCTCTCAATCCACATCCTCTCTACAACATAGAAATGACATTTTCCTTTTGTTCAACCATCAATGCTCTAGACATTGTGTCTAGCAATAAAAATTGAAGTAGAAGAATCACAAACAATCTTGATAGAGCCTAAGTACAACTTGCAAGCATAGAAAAACACATAGAGGCAAAGACAAAACAACAACAAAGGATAGAAGTAGTAAATAGGCTATTCCTTCTTTTCCTTGTTGTGGGTTCCAAAAGTGTTCAAAAGTGACACTTGGCTTTTGACCAATCACATGGAGAGGTGCATGCACTTCCAAGTGTCTCATGAAGCAAATTAGTTGTTTAAGTTCACTATTAGTTAACTTGACTTGAAATTTAGGGATTGACAAATGTCATTACAAAAACTAATTTCTGTACCCGTTGTGGGTAGTTGCAAGAAACACTTCACAGTTTTGTCTCAAACACCCTTAAAACTGGTAGTACTAGGTAGTACAATGAGCTTTTGAAATACATATTTTTTAAATAAAATAAAATATAGATAATTTGTAAACCACTTAAAATAGCATACTCATGAAAATTCAAACCTAGAAAAATTTTATTCTAAAAGTTATGCACAAAAATAGAGGGACAAAAATTACCCACAAAAACACAATTTCCTTTTTGCTTTTTAGAAAATAGTAAAATATTCAAAAAATTAAAATAAGAAATGGACATTTTTTCTCTATTCAAGACGCTTGTATTGATGGAATTGCTTTTTTGAGGAAGTTTGTTTTCTTTCTCCAATCATTGACCAAAGGATGTCCATTTTGAGAGCATGTGGAAGGCATAGAATTCACAATTTCCTAAAATCCTTCAACATCTCCATATAATACTTTATGATAAACAACTTCCCTAATTTGTGGCATGAGATTTGCTTTTGGGACCCAAAATAGTACTAAAACCCCCCAAAATGGCCAAGGTAAACACTTATTTGGGGGCTGTTCAAAAATAGTAAAATAATTGAAAAAAACTGCAAAAACTATTTAAAGTCTGTAACTATGACATGTACCTTCCTCTAAAATATCAACTCAAAAGAACTTTTTGAGCAAAAGTTACTAGCCAAAAAGTACCCGCAAGAGGTGAAGGGGACAAAAAATAGTACAAGTGTTTCTTGCAATCACCCTTGTACCAACAGAGACAACAAACATATCCTTGCAATAAACAAATTGTGCAATAGCAATCTTCTCACAAAATTTGTCAATTTAAAAATTCAAATTGTTTTACTCACAAATGCTAGCAATCTAATTCAAAGTAAAGCCTCACCATAAGCCACATTACGCATGTATCCCTCTCTCCCGTGTTGGTCCTCTGCTAGAAGAACGTGCACATTGTTGGGCAACGCTAACTCCTATATATGCATGGAAGACCCTAAACCTTGCAAAAGTAAAATCTAATCTATATATCTAATTTATATAAAAGAGAATACAACCTTTTGAGCTACTCATTTTGAATAGGTGAGAGAGTGTTGTGGTGGTGCAACCTCAAGTGACCTATTGTTAACTTTTGGTGAAACGGCTCAATCTAATTGGTTAAGAGAAAGTGTTGTAGTGTCACTTCTAGTGACCCATTATACTTTATTGTTAACTACCACATGAATCATGGAGCTACTCACTTTTATTGCATAAAGAGAATGTAAATGGTGCAACTTGTTGAACTATTGTTTACTGCTACATGTATGGAATGTGATTCATAGTTGCACTCAAACTCTCTCCTTTTCATCCAAAATGGGAGCTTGGGATTCTTTTTTATATAAAGACTAGTATATGCATCCATTGTATTGACGTGATAATCCCATCACAATTTTAAAATCCAAAGTCTACTATTAAATAAAAAAAGATTACGTGTATGTCAATTTGATGAATCCATTTATAGAGTAAAGTACAAGTTTAACCAAAGTAAAAAAAATTAGTTCAATGTCTAAAATGAAAAAACCAGTTCAATGATTACTTAAAAGTAAAGTAGAGTACACAAGTAAAAGTGCAAAAGTTGTAAATTGGAATTTATTTATACAAATCTTACAAAAGTTATCACTATTATTAGAGCATAAATATAGAATTTTGGTTATACTTACTTATAGAGAATACTTGATTTACTAGTATCACTTTTTTACATAGAAAGCAATTTTATTTGAATATACCAAGGAAAATAGAACGACACAATGGATCCAAGGATGGATAGATCCTCTAAAGATTATTTATTTCAAGTGGATGTGAAAGGATTGCATATTGGATTGGTGTGCGTAGGAGTGGGTTAGTATATGTGGGTGTTGGACTTGGATATGTGGGTTCTGAATTAAGGAAGTTGACAAAGATTCATCCACAAGAGCTAGAAAGGAAGATGGACAAAGAAGATTGGAATACGGTTTGGAAATTGATTGCAAGTGCAACCAATAAAGACAAGAACAAGCTCAACAATAAGCCATACCCTTGAAGACATCATTTAGTGCATATAGTCTTCTTTTGAAGAAGCTATATTTTTTCATGTAAATATACACTTATTTTTTTATAAATACGGAAAACAGCGTTTCTAATGCAAATCTATATACTTGCAGTTTAAGCATATTTGTAATTTAAGCATTACGTTTACTAGAATATCATTGTGAAACGCACAAGGCATCAACAAGTGTCACCAAGTGTGGAATACCAATATCCTTATCTATGAGGTCTCTATTTCAACACCCTTATCTATGATATCTTAGAAAATCAATGCACCTTTTTAATATTAATAATCAATGTTGTGTTAAAACCTTACAAATAGTACCATTCTATTGTTCCTTTGTTTGTAATTACTTTGTGGATTCTAGTATCATGTTCTTTTGAAAATTATAGGACCTTTGAATTTGGGAAGAACTGCACTAAAGATTACACGTAAATCTTCCAATAACAAAAGAGGAACTAATGAAACCTGGAACTTAATTTGAGGTGTACTAAAATTTATTTTATAGGCACTTGTGTTTGCAATTTAGGTGAAGGGATACTGAAGCCTTATGAATCATTTATGCTTATTATCACTCGGCTTCCAGCTTCAATAAGCCTCCCAAAAGTGCTAGCTAAATGCTGCTGAATTGTTGATGATAAGCTTAACAAAAATAAAACCACTTAGATAGATTCATTATTGAAGAGCAAGGGCGTAATTCAAAACAAACTGAAAAGACCAAAAAAACAGTATCAAACAAGAAAAGTTTGCTATAAAGTTTTATACAAAATTTGTCTATAACACCAGTATTTGAAGGGGAATTTACATGTATGGAGTACAAAATCCAGCAAAATGATTACAAAGCAATTATTAATAGGAGCACAACCATTATGCAAATTTGTGGCAACTCACAATATGTCCCAAGATTCATTATATCTAATTGCTTGCGAGGTTGGAAACTGGAGCTTATAATTTCACACCACGCCTCATGTCCCAATTCATTTAGAAAGCCTACATGACAATACATTTTGGGAATTTTGGCACCAAAAAGGTGAAATTTAACTCCAAGGATAGGTTAAGGCAAAAACATAACCCCAACTTAGGTTCCAAGTTTCAACAATTTTCTTGCATAAAATGGGAAAGCCTTTATTGAATACATTTTTTGTCCTATACAACCCAATAAAGTTCCAAACAAAGGAAATAACTTATTTGTCATTGTACATCTTATGGAATTGAGGACATGGGACATAGTGTGAACTACCCCTTAACACAAAAAGGAAGGAAAGAAAAAACTTTTGTGCTTGAAATTTAGCACTACATCACTCCCTCCTTTACATGGTCGAAATGTAAAACTCAAGGGTCAATTATGGTCACACCTGCAATCAACACTTTAAAAATTCATAGTTCACTCAAACAATACTCAAAAATCGCATGCCAAAATGGGTTGCAACCATTTTTCGATTGCCAACAATTTCAAATAAAAAATATAAAGTAATACATTCAAGAGACCCAAGCTACGACGTGGATCCAAAAAGCTCCGGCCACTTGATGAGAGCTTTCTCTGCGGCATCTCGCCTGGCTAGTTTCTTTGATTTCCCAGTTCCAGTGGACAAGCGCATGCCCTTCACATAAACCCTAATCCTGCAACATTCGTTTGGGGTGTTCTTATTGTCGATTCCTATTAACCTGCATAAAAAAAATAAAAAAAATAAAGTCATAAGTCAAGAATTGCTCAATTGTACATGAAGTCCAAACATTAAAATAAACACACAAAAAGTCACACATATACATAAACACAATGTGTATGTATAAACATGAAAATATGGTCCTAGTCCCCACCAAAAAGATCTACTTCTCACTCAAACGCTTATAAAAGTCAAAGTTGTACCAAAATTTAAAACTCACTACATAATTTGAAAGCTGAAAGAAAAAAAAAAAGGTACTCAATTTTGATGTGTACCAAAACAAAAAGTGGTAGTAAAACGAAATTTTGAAAAACAACTTCCAGCAAGAAGTCCTTAAAGGTCTCAACAAATCGACCATTAAAATCCCCCAAGTCTACCACCAATCTATTTTGAATCTACAAAATACTTGTGCAAGTTGGAGGTGCTTTCCAGTTATGACAAGCATCCTAAAACTAGAAAGATGTTGGTGAACTCGGACCAAAACATGGCGTACTCATTTAGAGTTATAAAAGTGCAAAAGTTCCGCTTGGTAAGGATAGCACGTGTGGTGGAACAATAAAAATGGTATGGACAGAATGAAGAGAAACAAGGCTTTGCAACAATGCAAGTTCAAAATATTTCAATTGAGAGAGTAATCAAACCCTCAAAATTAAGGAGTTCAAAAGAGGGGTGGATTTAGGGCATGGAAAGGAATTCTTACTTATAATCTGGTTTCTCCTGCAACAGTACTGCACATTGTTCGTGCAGCAAAGCCACTGGATTCCTTGTCGGTTCGGCGAGGAGCAGCAAGGGTAGCAACCGGGTTTCAACACATTGCAACGCGCTTTCCAACCCCTGTCAACACACTAGCAGCATCAGTAAGAATCTCATACATTTGTATTAGAGAGTCATAATTTCTTCAAAAAATAAATAAATAACATGGTCATCCATCCAGGTTAACCCTTAAGAGTACCAACGGATAATGTGGAATTGCTGTATTATAAGGCAGATAAGATTGCAAAAGTCTTACAAACCAATGAGAAAATTGTAAAGTACATCTGAATCACTACACCAAATAGTGCATTTAGGTTGCTCCACACTAATTTCTTGACATTTCACACTATTTAAATACTTATCAAGAATATAGTAAATTTTGTCAACAATGGGGAAAGCAAGCAAAGATTGGGCGTAGCAAGCGCTAAAGCAAGGGAACAAGAAAGTTGGAACTTTAGATTGAACCAAGAATTACTGAAGCATAAACAGAGTTTGCATGTGTCTCCAAGTGGCCCAAGGTGAGTCATGAGATAACTTTGCCAAGGTAAGGCAACCTAATTGTTAAGGCCATCTAAATGCACTATTTGGTGTACTGTTCAAGAGTTGGATGAACAAGATGCATCTAGAATAATGAATGTAATTCTGTTTCAAAAACCCTTTGCTCATCATTTGCATAATGGATGTTAGCTCTCAAAGGTAATCCACTAAGTGCGCAAGCTGAAAAATAGAAAATCCTTTGGAAATTTATAGTGGATTATAGTAGTTTTCAAAACATAATTCTATTGTTCCATTTAGTACTTTCTATTGAAATTTTTTTAGTTACCTCTCTTAAGACTTGACTCACTTCAACTCCTTTTAAGAAGGAACCAAGTTTTGATCATTTGCAAACTTAGGGCAAACTCACATGCTGCATTAGAATTAACCATGATCAGAGTTCTTCCAGCTTTGGAAGATTGAGATCCCAGAATTCTCATGCTTCTTACTTGCCAAAACACCATTTCCAATTTCCAATTTCGTTGTTTTCCATCACACTGCCATGCATGGCTCGGTAACTCTTATGTCATTTATACCGTTCTCCAATTCCGATGCAGCATGGAAGTTAGCCTTTGGAGGTTAATAAAGAGCCTACCTTTTCTACGTAGAGACCACCAACATAAGCTTCGAGTGTGTCGGCACAGGCTTTCATCTGCAATGAGAAGTACACAAACTTACTCACACTTTTTTTCAGAATTTACTGTGAAAAGACAGTCAAAGAGCACACACTTTCTGCACACACTTCCAGCATATTTAAACCCACCTGCAGTTCCAGGACAGTCGTTGCTGAAGGCCTTCTCGACTGGGAAAGGGGAGGATCACATAACACCAGTTCACGCAGATCCAGTAGTGTTGACCAAACGTGAGCCAAGTTGCTATTGCATACCTGGAAAAGCCCAAAACAACCTGTGTAAGAGCAGATTTCCATGCTGGTCCAAAAAAGTAGAAACGACAAACAATTTCACAATGACAACTTGTTTGTTGTTTTTGAGTTTTACAATTTTTGGACTAACATGCAAGTTTGTCCTAGATTACTCAATGCTAATTTGAATTACTCTCAAGTCTGTTGACTTGTGGTAGCTAGAGCACTGCATGATATTGGTGGCTAGAAGATTATCACTAGTAAGATGCTTTATACACCTAGTAGTCCTTACATACTCATGAGTATATACAGAGTCATTTAGATAGCATATAGCATAGCTCACTTGGTGAAGTAAAGAAGATCTGGTTGAGTTTTCATATACAATCGCTTTAAAAACAAGTCACTTCAATGGTTGGGTGACGAGTTACACTCTCTTGGGTTCTCTTATGTAGGTGTTTATTTAGATTTTTAACGACATTCAAATGGCGCATGGCAGACTGTAAGTAGCTACCAAATGCCTATCTATCTTTACACCAATGCTAAGTTCTCATGACAAGTGGAATTCCTAGCACAGTAAAACTTAGTCCAACTGCAATTACACCATGTTAATCAAACGTAAGATTCTTGTAATTAGGTTAGCTCAGTACCAGTTGCGATCTTCTTTCCGTTATGAGCCCCTGCATAAAACATCAATAATCAATTCTACTGTAAACAGCTCCATTTCAGCTGATTTAAATTTGAAATATATATTCTGACAAAGCCAGTCACCATAAACTAGAGCACAACAAAATAATAACATGCTTGAGTGATAGTCGCATGGCACCTTTTAGAACAGTGCTGTCTAAGAGTTATTCAGAGACAAAGTCACTCCAAAATAGAGCAAATTAAGTGGATTTATAGCTCCCAAACATATTCTCACACGTGAAAGACAATGACTCTTTACCTTGTAAAACATTCGCTTGCTCAACATGAGCTCAACTGTACAAAACAAGATGCCAAGAATTCTTTTCCATATGTTAAAAAATCCAATGCTTATTCATTAGGTGTTCAACAAGGGGTTTTTGTAATGTTATGAAATAATGAGATGTTGAAGAAACATAAGGTAGTTCATCTATCAATTGCACAATCAGCATTTTAATCAATACTAGCGCAAAACACTAGACAATGAACCGTTGAAATAGGACAAGGAAGTCTTACAGTTGACAGCAAAGGGTGTTGGCGAATAAGGTAGAGAGAAGCAGCAAGATTCAAGACTGTATCTCCTAGCAAAGCCAGTTGTAATCGAGCCTGTCATTACAAGAAGCCATCGGTAAGAAAAAGGGAAAATCTTACACCTCTTTAATATACCTAAAGATCTCAATGATATGTATTAAAATCACAGGATACAAGGGAGCATAATGTCACAAATTTAGCAGGAAATTAAGCTGTAATTTGAAGACTTCGTTTCCATATTCTTGCTCCTTATCACATATAAAATACTTAAATAGAAACACCCAAGATGTGTTCTAAAAACCTAACTACATTAAATCCTGCTAATTGTAGCATAATTGCAAGCAAATTATAAAGTAAATCCTGAAGCTAAGTATTCTAAAATACAATTACGGGGTGGATTCAACTTGAGGAAGTAGTGGGTTAACCTCTCCATGAGCCTCAGCGTAAGTCATTAAACTGTCGTCGCCAATGGTCTCTACCCTTTGCCACGACATGAGTGGCTTCCTTAGTGTTCTCTCCCTGGTAGTTTGCGGCATTTTTGACAAATAATAGCTCTTATGAACCTGCCCCATGCTAGAGATAAATGCAACGCAGACTATCAGGACATCATTGGAGCGAGTCAAAAGGAAAAAACTTCTCATAAAGATCTCATAAAAATTACACAAAAATCACACGAAAAAAACATAAAAATGAAACTTGAAACTCCATGAAACAGGTAAAGGTAGGGACCAGAATCCGTAAGAGGAGCTCGCGTGAATGGATGCGACAGCCAAGTTTATTATATATAATCTGCAAAAGAAAAAATGATTACTGGATCAGTTTCTAAGCCCAAACAACAGAAACTCTAGATTACAAACAGAATTTCCATTGAAATATTCATACGAAAGTCAGCCTATTGTTTAAGTAATCACACGGAAGCCTCGTTGTAATGCTATCAAAAACTTTCTAAAACGATTTAGAACTTGTTGCAACCATTCCTAAACCAACTGCCACAGAGAAACTAAAGACAAAATACTTGCACAAAATGTCACACAAAATGAACACGACCTTAAGAATTGTAACTTACTCAGCTCGCACTGCAAAAAAACCAAAATCAGCGTACAGAACTCTCATCGATCTACAAATCTTAAACCCTAAATCCTTAATCCTAAAACACTAAACCCTGACATTCAGAACTGTACTCCAGTTGTGAATTGAAATTCTTGGGGAGGAGGAGCACTTCGTGAAGAAAATCCGGAATTTGCCACCACCTAAACCCTAATACCTAAACCCTAAAAACCCGAAATCCTAAAACCCTGACCTTTAGAACTGAACTGACCTCGAGTTGTGAATTCAAATTCTTGGGGACGAGGAGTACTTCGTGAATAAAATCTGGAATTCGCCACCACCTAAACCCTAAAAACCTAAAAACCCAAAATCCTCAAAACCCTGACTTTTAGAGCTGAACTGACCTCGAGTTGTGGATTGAAATTCTTGGGGAGGGGCAGCACTTCGTGAATAAAATCTGGAATTCGCCACCAACCATCTCGTTCGCCTGGCACTTTAAGATTTAGGGTTAGACGCTCGCTATCGTCGTCCTCGATCTCCATTTTATTGCAAAGGAGCTCCTCGCTCGTTAAAAATTCCTCTTGCTCTTCTTCTGCTTCGAGAACACCATTCAATCCAAGATACTCAGATTCCCCTTGAGTGCCGAGAGTTGTAGCACCGACACTACTAGTCTTCTCATCTCTCTTCTCTTCTTCACCATTTCTCGTATCCACAACGGATCCCTTCACTTTGATCGCAAACCCTTTCCTTCTCGTTGCAACAATCTTACAACCTGTCATGAAAATAAGAAACAAGTTTAGGGTTTCCACAAAAGCGAGAAAAACCAGGATAGACAAAATCCTACCTAGTGAGAAATGTGTGTAAAAAGGTTTTCGTATAGTGCATGGCACTTACAACCAACAACTATTGGTCAAACAAGAAATACTAAAGCACAACACATATACTCATTAGCTCCAAAAAAATTCCACCACCAAGCATGACAAACCCCTTGAATTTTTGATCACTTCTTTTTTGACAAAGCCTTAGGCCAACCACTTGAATTGGAAGTTGTTGGTTATAAGTGTCATGCACCATAGTCAATTACAAAAGTGGACTTGCCTGTAAGAAGAAAATCAAGTTGTGTGATTCGAAAAACAACGTTTACAATGAGCGGGTGGATACCATCATGTCGCGGAACCCTCGGAAAGAAGGTATGGCAGAATCCGTTGAGATGCGCTCGTCTCGAGACGTCGACAGAACACAATTCCAATCCACTCACTCTTAGAATCACCGCGGGTCTTTGTGAAGGTCTTGGGACACAATGACCATAGCTGCTGTAGCTGGATGCAACATGAAGCTTGTTGTAATGAAGCCACGCAGATTTCGCTCCGCCAATTCCTCTACTGCAGCTCTGAATCATAATGGCGAGATAGAATCGCAGAATCGCTGAATCCTCTTTGCTTTCTTACATTCACCAAACCTTCATATCATTCGATTTTAGCTCAGAACTATAAACATTAGGTCACGTCGAATCTCGACGCATCAAGCAACTGTTAGAATTGAGATGAGGAGAAAGGATCAGAGTCTCGGAGAATTTGTTACCGCTTGAAGAAGACAAAGAAGAAGACGTAGATTTGGAGTGAATCTACCGATATGTTCGTAGGATGAATGACAGGTGTAGATGTCTCTGTCGTTCTCTTTCATTTCACTTTTGTGCAATACCTGATGATTCTCTCTCACTCTTTTTGACTTTTATCTGTGATCATTTGAAGGGAGATCTTTGCAGCTTTGTGTCTGATTCTCTCTCATTCTTTTTGCTTTTGTCTGAGAGCTCATGTGTGATCATATGAAGGGAAATCTTTGCGGCTGTGTGTTAAGCTTGAAGATATGTATGCTGTATTAGCTCGGAGAAAGGAGGTTTTTGTGTTGTAAGGCACGTTAGGGTTTCGCCATGGTGGTTTTCAAGCACCGGTACATGGTGCTGGAGATGGTTCCTGCTCACGGCCTCAGATTAGCCGATGTGAAGATCGGCCATGGCGATGTTGTCAGCGCCGTGCACGAGAGTCTGCTCGCCAATTTCGGCGAGTACGGGCTTGCGGCTAGCCTTCCTTCTCTTCAAGGTAATGTCCGCGTGACTTTCTAGGGTTTTACAGAATTAGGGTTTGCGCGGTACTTTTTAGGGAAAATTTCGTGGATACCTCTGAAGTTTGCAATAATTTCATAGATACCCCTGCTTTTTCAGAAGTTTCACAGATACCCTTGGACCAAATTTTTGTAGCATTTTTTTTTTGTGTGCATGCCACTTCTCTTCTTCCTTTGTGCACACACTACTTCTTTTTTGTGGTGTGTGTGCACACAAAGGCCTTGTTATGTATGTGCAAAGAGGAAGAAGGGAAGTGGCATGGACAATAAAAAAACGCTTGCAAATTTTGGTCCAAGGGTATCTGTAAAATTTCTGAAAAAGCACAGGTATCTATGAAATTATTGCAAGCTTCAGGGGTATCCATGAAATTTTCCCTGTTTTTTTTTAAGTCTGTATGGATCTTGACGCTGGGGGTCGTGAATTTTTGTTTTGTTGTTGCAGTCAAGTATGTGAACGGAGGAACAGGAGTATGTGTGATACGCAGCAGCAGGAAGCAGTACCGAACGATATGGGCTGCCATCACCTTCGTCACCGAGATTCGAAGTTTGCCTCTTAGCTTCAACCTCCTCGATTTAAGCGGTAAGTATCATCGGGTGCTGGTGCTTATTTCGTGCACACCATGGCAAATACTGATTAGGGTTTGGTTTGGATTTCTTGTGTCTTGCTGGCAGCGTTGATTCCAATATTTGGGTTTAGAGTTTTGAATACTTTTTTGTTTAGAGCATCCGCACCCTTGCTCGCAACCCTGGAGCTCTTGAAAGCAAGTGTACAGGGTGCATCCATGACCAAGGTCTTGCTCAAATCTCCGCTTCCCCACCCTTGCCCTCAAGCATGTACAAGCAAGCACTAAGAGTGTATCAAGGAGGACATATTGAGCTTCAATTGTGGGTCTCTTTTGTTGACCAATCAATAAGCGATTGTTCTAGATTTGGGCGTGCTAATGATTCATCAGACTCTGAATGTTTCTATGTTCAAGATACAATTAAGTAGACCCTGGCTTGCATGCAGCATTGACACATCTATGGTGAGGCGTGCCAAGCAGACTGGCCATGCCGTATGCAAGCAGGGCTTGTTTAATTGTATCTTGAACACGCACTAACGATTCCTCAAATCCGGAACGTTCTTGTGTTCAAGGTACAATTGAGTGAGCCTTGGCTTGCATACAGCATTGACGCATTTCCAGTGAGGCGCGCCAAGCAAAGTGGTCATGCTGGCTTGCTCAATTGTATCTGGAATACGCATACGCACTAAGGATTCATCAAACCTTGAACATTTTTGTGTTCAAGATACAAGTGAGCGGACCCTGCCTTGTATATGGCATTGACGCGTCTGCGGTGAGGCGCGCCAAGCGGAGCAGCCATGCCAAGTGCTATTGAGGGCCTTTTTTTTGCGTACAAGGGTGCGGATGCTCTTAGTAGAGTTCCACGTGCAAAGACTGAAAAGCGATCAAGTTCTTACCAAATTTGAAATCGGTGAACAGAAAGAGAATTATTCTATGCAGTTTTTTTACAATAACCTTAATTTACTTTTGTGTTTTACAGGCAGTACCAGTGCTTGTCGACGAGCAGCTCTCCAATGCGACTCCGAGAAGCTAATGTTATTGAAGATCGACAAGCACCCCCTCTCCGTAGAGCAAGTGGAGTACGCCGTGTCGATCCAAAGCAGGCTTGCTACCCTTGATTGATCAATTCATGTTCTATTACGAGGTCCCAGCCTAAATGTGCTTCTACAATGTGACCATTACTTACGAAAAAGAAGACTTGCATTGTGCCGAACTCTGCAACAAACCTGCAAATTGTACCCCGGAGGTGAGCGTCTCGTTACAAGTTCAAAAAGAAGTATTCCTTTCACTCGGTGAAATCAAACACTTCTTCACCTGCTCTTCCCAAACCTGCACTTACTCATAGAAAATGGAGGAGAACCAACACGAGTAGTGACATTTTGATCGCCAGACATTGAGCGTAGTACACTTTCTACTATTCTAGAGGGTTCAATAGAAACCCTAATACCTTACATCATGAAACAGATGGTCAAAGTGTCTGACAATCTAAGAACTTTTTTAATAGAATGACATTCAAACCAAACCTTGTTTCAGGTGCATGACATTGTTTAAAATTCCGTCCGTGCAGGTATTCAAGAATCTGGTAACCTCTTTTGGTATTCGGTCCTTTGCAAACTTTTTTGAATGCAAACCCTAAACTGTGTTGCTAACTCTTGTTTCATGCTCAACGTCTTGTGTAGTAATCATGTGGTGTTGAGCGTAAGCTTAGGACACTTTCTTCTATTCTAAAGGGTTCAACAGAAACCCTAATAGCTCACATCATGAAACAGATGGTCAAAGTGTCTGACAATCTAAGAACTCTTTTTAATAGAAAGACATTCAAACCAAACCTCGTTTCAGGTACACGGCATTTTTGAAAATTCCGTTCGTGCACAGCATTTGGTAGGATCTTTTGGTATTCGGTCCCTTGTTATAACGATGCAATTTTTTTAATGCAAACCCTGAACTTTGTTGCTATCTCTGGTTTCTTGCTCCACGCCTTGTGTAGTAATCATGTGGTGTAAAATTAAGTGGTTCCCTTGCAGAAGTGCGACTTTTGCTTCCATTGGAATGTTTGTGGCATTCGGAAGTGAGTGGGTTGGGTCTTGGAAGAAAGATATGTATGTGTGATGGAGCTCATATTAGGATTTAGAGCTTTTTCTTTTTCTTTTTTTATAATTATCCCATAAGTTTAATTGGCACGGAGGAGCGAGTGGAGGTATATAAGCTGGGAGTGAAGACGTTAAAATTACTTACCTGGGCGGGGTCTATCCATGATCAACAACGTGGATGGCCTAGGGTAACCGTGTCCATTGCACTTGGGACATGGGAGCTCTAGTATCTTCCTACGGGAGGCATACGCGTCATAATTTGTGCCAGTGGGAGCTCGCGTTCGCGCGGCTCCCAACCAAATATAAATTCCAAACTGGATGAAATTGAACCATAATCTTGCTTCCTATTGTCAGACATAACTTGAGCGCCCAAGCCATACCCACCCAAGCCATATTCACTCAAGCCATATTCACTCAAATCCATACCCAAGTTTCACTCAAATCCATACCCAAGTTTCACTCAAATCCATACCCAAGTTTCACTCAAATCCATACCCAAGTTTCACTCAAATCCATACCCAAGTTTCACTCAAATCCATACCCAAGTTTCACTCAAATCCATACCCAAGTTTCACTCAAATCCATACCCAAGTTTCACTCAAATCCATACCCAAGTTTCACTCAAATCCATACATACCCACCCAAGCCATATTCACTCAAATCCATACCCAAGTTTCAATCAAATCCATACCCAAGTTTCAATCAAATCCATACCCAAGTTTCAATCAAATCCATACCCAAGTTTCAATCAAATCCATACCCAAGTTTCAATCAAATCCATACCCAAGTTTCAATCAAATCCATACCCAAGTTTCAATCAAATCCATACCCAAGTTTCAATCAAATCCATACCCAAGTTTCAATCAAATCCATACCCAAGTTTCAATCAAATCCATACCCAAGTAGAGTCAAATAGCTTGAATTTTTTTGAGTGGTAATAGACACATGCCTAAAGGTACATGAAAAAGTACAAGTCCTTTGATTTTACCATTAAGAAGAGGATAAGAGTCAAACGTGGACATTTTTCAAAACTGAGTGCCCCATTTTGAAGTCTTGGGCCGTTCAAGGGTTAAACACAACCACATCTGAATGTAACCACATCTGAATGTAACCACATCCTAACTTCACATTAAACATAGGGAATTATTACAGCAACACCCTAAATTGCTAACGGGACACCCTTGTGAGCTTGAAATTTGATAAAATAGTGCTATTTTTAATTTATTCAAGTGGTCCAAGACAAATATAAGTTTTTGTTGAAATATTATTGCACTAATACTATTTTTTAATGTATTTTTGCTTTAAGTAACTCAAAAATCTTGTATGTTTAGTTTCAAATTTTAGCACACCTATTTTTTTTTAGTATAACCTTAGAATGATAAAGATGAAACAAATCTTTTGATCCAAATAAAAAATTCAGCATTAAAAATCACATGTCATGCTCACAAGGGGTGTCCCATTAGCAATTTAGGGCGTCATGGTAGTAATCCCCTAACATAACCACATCCTAATTTCACATTAAATATAACAACACAACCACATCTTAACTTCACATTAAACATAACCACATCCTAACTTCAAATGGCTTTACATCGTATGAGCTTGCCGTGCTTGCACTTTGCACCATCTCAAAGCATCTCCACCAGTGCTCGCCACAATTGACTCATTCAAAGATTTCCACAATTGGTCCATTCAAAGGTTTCCACAATTGGCTCATTTAAAGGTTTCCAATGCTACTCGTCACACGTGGCTCATTCATAGGTTTATATCTATTTTGGAAAGGCCCTCAAGCTCCTTGATCTCCACCCATGCTCTTCAAAAAGGTGGCCTTGCACTTCAACATGCCCCATAAATGATCATTTGACCACTTATCAAGGAAAGTAGTGGATAAAGTTTAGTAAGGATAAAGTTCACTAATCTTATGATGAATAGTGATGAGTAATGTCTTGAAGGGCCCTTGCTAGATATGCTAAAACTTGTCACAAAAAGAAGTTAGATCTTTAATAATTTGCAAATGTATGCATTCACATCTAATCTTACTACTAAATTTATTTGAGATGAATCACAGGCTTAAGGAACTTTGTAAAAATCATGGAATAGCAACTACTTGCCAAAAAAATGAGATTTTGCAATCACAAGCTGTTTGATCAAATGTTATAATCTCCCATCTCCCATGGTCAATTGTTCCCAAAATTTGCAAGCAATTTTCTAAGTAGGTGCTCTATTGTTTTCATTGATCTCATTTTGTGGATCATCTGATTAACTGAGATACAATGCATCAAAGTTAGAAGTCTCCTAAAACCCCAATTTTGGTGAAAAGGGCCTGGGTACTCACGGGTTAAGGATAAGATTTTCTTGGATTAGTCAATTTCCAATGTACAATTGGGTACAATAAACTTACAAATTTTTTTTGCAGGAAAACTGCAGTTAAAAATTCAAGAACTTCTGGAGGCCATAACTTCCTCAAAAAATTGTCTGCTTTTGAAACCAAAAATTGTCCGCTTTTGAAACCAAAAAGTGCATTGGAATCCTACTGAGGGGTACTACATAATCTGATATAAAAAAAAATCTGAAATTTTACAAATGATAAAAAAGGTTTGGCCTCTTCCTATATAGTGTCTACCATCTAATACTTCCACCTCTTGCTGAAATCACTGCTTGAATTGATTGGGCATACTAGCAATAAGAGTTTGTAAATGCTCCATGCATACCTCAACCCATACTCTTTGAACGATGTGTATCATTTCTTGCTTATTCTTTGGCCATTGGTGGTGACGTAGCCCAATCAAATTTGAGCGATGATTTTGGCAAGAGGTGGAAGTACACTATATAGGAAGTAGTCCAATTTCTTTTATCATTTATAAAATTTCAGATTTTTTTTTATCAAAATGTGTAGTACCCTTTAGTAGTATTCCAACGCAATTTTTGGTTTCAAAAGCGGATAAATTTTGAGGAAGTTATGGCCTCCGGAAGTTTCTAAATTGTTGAGCAGTTTTCTTGTGAAAAAATTCGTAAGTTTATTGTGCCTGACTGTACAAGTATAGCCATGAACATTCAGTTTTTTGATATTTCAATTTGCCAATCCATTTGTATAGCAAAGTCGTTTTGCATCAAGACACGTTTTTTGAAGAACTAGAATATTGATTCTTTGTATATCTGATATTGTTATTGCCTTTGTGGCACAAATTACCCACTATCTATATAAACAGATTGGTACAAAAGCTAAATATGTGTTTCCTCCTACACAACACAAGAATTGTTTTACATCCAATTTCATTTTATTATCACACATGGTGTTTACGTACTACAAAGTTAGAATCACTACAAGAAAAAGGGCCATTTTTTACTAAGGATTTTGACTACCAAAACACTAAGATGATTATACTTTCTTGACTAGTATTTATGACCACATGAAGTCATAAGTAATTTAAGTTATGACTACATGTAGTCATAAATTAAATTATTCATGACAAAATGAAATGATTCAATCATAAATTAATTACTTATGACTACATGTGGTCATAAATACTAGTCACAAAAGTGTAGTTGTTTTAGTATTTTTTGTAATCAAAATCCTTAATCAAAGATGGCCCCTTTTTGTAGTGAATATGTTGGATTTTTTTTTTCAAATTGTTAGTAAATTAAAAGTATAAGATGACCATGCTTATTTACTTACTTGGATAATATTGGATGTACATATATCCTAGATTTTTTTATATTGCATACTAGCTAACTTTCCAAGGTATTAAGGGTGGGGTTGACTTTAGCTTTGCAATTTGGACAAACCTTGTTATCTTGCAATCAATGCACTTGGAATGAAACTAATTTATGTCCACCATGCAACTCCACAATCTCTTGCCCATCTTTGTGTCCATGTAGACATATAACAGTATTGTGTGAATGTGTATATATATATACTCCCTCCGTCCCAAAATGATCTTCATGTTGACCTTTATTTAGTGTCCCAAAATGATCTTCTTGGAGGAGGAAAGGAGATAGTGACACTTGCACATAGTCCAAAAGCATAGGCATGTTAACCAATCCCATGCCTTTAAGTGCGTGGCCACCGGTGCTCTTCAAGAATGCCTCAAAATTTCAATTTTCAAGCACTTTGAAACCACACTTTGAAAACTAATTTGGAATTTGAAAATTCAGAACAATAGGAGGACATCAAACTCTATTCATAGGTCAAAAAATATTTGAAAAATGTTTCTTTTTGAGTTTAATCTACAACATTTTGTGTAACAAGAAGATCATTTTGGGACGGAGCAAGTATATAAAATTGGTAACGCGACACCCTAAATTGCTAAGGGGACACCCCTTGTGAGCATGAAATGTGATTTTTAATGCTAATATTTTTATTGGATCAAAGATTTGTTTCACCTTTAGCATTCTAAGGTTATACTAAAAAGAAGGTGTAGTTAAATTTGAAACTAAAAATATAGGAATTTTGAGTTACTTAAAGCAAAAATACATCAAAAAATAGTATTGGTACAATGACATTTCAACAAAAATTTGTATTTATCATGTTTTCATTCAAGGATGTGGTAATGTTATGATTGAATGAATGATGGACCACTTGAATAAACAAAAAATAGCAATCAATTATCAAATTTCATGCTCACATGGGTGTCACTTTAGCAATTTAGGGTGTTCTGTTAGCAATTCCCTCTATATATAAAATGTTTATTAAAAAATCCCATATTATATTTATATATATTAAATGTATGATTGCAAGTCCATATTCAAAATCAAAATAATTGATATACATGATGAAAAAAATTCTGAATAGTTTAAGAAATATGTTAAAATTTCTCCAAAAATATACACAAACATTTATGTTTATAAACTGGTGCTTTTCCTCTCATTTTCTTGTGGATGATGATTTGCCAAAAAAATCGCTTAAGGCCTTACCAATATTGATTGCATAAACTGTGCTTGTAGTCTCTAGTATTTTTAGTGTTGAAAAAGTTTCATATTAAATTAATCATTCTTTGATTAAATGTGCATATTTCAAAAAATATTCTAGTTCTATTTTAAACCACTTAGACAAATGTGAATTGGATTGCATACAATTCGAATGGTATACTTTCAGAAACAAAGGTGTTCATTTTAAGTTGTGAGTAATGAAAACAACCTCTACTGTCCTTATTTGTACACAGATTGAAATCCTTGTACCTACGACGTTTTGTTCTATTCTACAGCCGTATATTCTATTTATGCGTTTGTTTTAATAAAAGTTGTTTACTCAAGAGGAAAATTTGATGTTTTGTTGAAAAATCAAACATGGTTTGAAGTAAGACAATCAAAGTATTCAAATTTCGATTTTAGCAAGACTACAATAACTTCTAGAATTTTATGAGCATATTCTGTTGATTTTATAAACGCAATGGACGGAGCATTTGTGATGACCCAAGAATCTCTTAAACAGCTGTGTAGAGATTTGAAATTGTAATTTTCAAATTTCATATAGTTTCTTTGAATATTTAAATTTATTTCCATTGTTGCATAAAGATTCATTTTATTTTATATTCAACTGTGTTTAAATATGTTGAAATCTCTAAGTTTCATTGTTAAATGTTGGTTAATTCAATAGATCATTATCAAGAGAAAATATTTGCATATAATTTGCTGTTGTTGGTCAAGATAAATATTTTACAGCTAAAAATGTCTTAAATTGATTAGTTCTTTATAAGGTATTTTGAAATTGCATGAACTCGTCTGATGGAGTTCCCTTTTGCTTAATTAAATCATGGACAATTGATTAAGTCCACATTAATTGAGAAAGAATTTGAACTTTGTTGCGACAAAACTTAACAATTTATTGAAGTACATAAGCATGTTTGGACCTCTTGTTGACAACATATTCCATTTTTAACATTCAACTTGCAAATTTTAGGTATTCAAGTTGTCCGCAACTCAATGATGTTATACATTTGCATCAAAAGGTTGTAAATTTTAATCCAAAGTTATGAATATTTTGTATGTGTCAATTACATATTACATTATTTTCACTAAAATGTTACATATTTCATTCATAGTTTAGTAAATTAAAAGCATATAAAGATCTGATTTTAAACATTGAAATGTAATAAAATGGACTTTTCACAATATTGATAGGGAATTACAAAAATTCAAGCCTTAGAAGAATACACAGGATTACGCACAATTTATCTTGAATGCAATGGTATAAATCAAAGTCACCAAATTAAAAGTGTTCATGTGTAATATATAGGTCGACTCATTTTTCATGTTTACATTGTGAGTATATATTTTTAGTGCTAACACAAAAAAATGAATGGATTTTGTTTGGTGTAGCTATATCTCAATTGGATGGTTTGGCACCTCTAATAAACCTTTGTTGCCTTTATTTAAATCAGGTTGATTATACACTATGAATTGTCTATGTGTTTAATTTGAGAATGTACAAAATTTGGTACTATTAGCATTCAATTTATATGTAAGAATCATAGACATTCCTCATAAAAAATCCACATAAAAAATATAAATGGTTTGCTACTTTGTTTTGTATAAATTACTATCACAAATTGTATAAAAGTCTTTGCCAAACATTTAATTCCATTTTACACTTACACTCTAATAATAAAAAACTGAACCTCAATCTAGCTTTACTAAGACAACTATTTTCTAAATAGTTTTAAAAATCTCAAACTTTTGTAAGAGTCACATGTTTTTAGATAGATTTTTTAATGTTTTTGATGCTAATCTAAATGTCTACATACAAATAATTGCAAAGTTAAAATTTGTCTTCTTTGCGTAATTTGTACATAGTTGAAACACCTTTTTGATATTTAGATGAACTTGGTGAAATTTCAAACTAGTGAATTAAGCATAACAATGCAGAATTGCATTGAGCACATTGTTGGTTTGGAATCACTTCAACATTTGGAAATAATTGATTTGGCAGACAATCAAGTAAATTATTTGGTTGTATACTTATTATTTTCAAGTTTTCATCTCAAATTTTTAATTTTAAGCTTTATTATTCATATGCACATAAATTTGATTTTTTGATTATAATTGAAATCATTTTGCTTAAGATTTTATTCTAATGGTGTACAATACCAAGGTTATATAATTTAAACTATTGATATACTTACTATTAATATATTACATTAGATAAATCATGAGATGCTGTTTACAATGTTTTCTTGCATTACATTTAGTTATACTAAGAATAATAAATCAATATTTGATTTGACACTTTGGCTTCTAACATATAGATTAGAAAGGTAAAAGGACTTAGTTGTTTGCCGTATTTGCGACAACTCAATTTATCAGGAAATTCTATATGTCACGTAGATGATGTAATTCATTTGAAGGTAATTACTCTAACTTTTGTTGATACATGTGAATTTTTATTAATGAATTCTTATAAAAACATGTATTTCAATATAAAAAAGGGAATTGATATGTGTACCACACCTTCTTGACTATCCTACCACACCCCAAGGTAAAGTTTAGATTTCTACCATCAAAAAGCTGAATTTGAGAATTTAGAATTCAGATTTGGACTCAAAGATTGTGATTTTGTTTAGAATCACAAAAAAATGTTGTAATTGAACAACACCCAATGAAAAAGCTTAACTCGGGGGAAAAATATTACATTTACTTTTGTTTATAAAAAAGACAACCTTTCTCATTGGGTGTTTTTCAATTAGAACTTTTTTTGTGATTTTAGACAAAATCACAGTCTCTAAGTCCAAATTCTCAAATTCAACTTTTTTGATGGTAGAGATCTAAAACTTACCTCGGGGTGTAGTGGGATAGTCAAGAAGGTGTGGTACGCATATCAATTCCCTATAAAAAAATTTAACCAATTAACAATGGTTTACCAGAGCATGTAACATCCACAAATACTTTTTCAACTAGGTTTTATTTTTTCACAAACTGTAAATATTTTTTCCAAATTATAGGATTGCCAAAGTTTGAGATCACTTGATATATCAAAGAATAGAATTGAAAAAGAGGAAGCATTAGACGTATGTCATTTATAACTTTTAAAGTTTACAAATTTTGTATACAATTTTATTGTAATGGACATTTTATATGCTTGTTTGCAAAGTTTGAAATTAGACAAAATCAACTAATGTGTATTTATGTTATTTTCAAAAAGCAAAATTTGGGTTTAGATCTTTTTGAGTCTAAACTTATATTCTTATCTACTACTTTGAGTATTGTAGGTTTTGAGGTCAATTCCACTATGCTTATTACGAATGACAAGCAACCCAGTTTTGTTTAACACACACTACTATCGAAAGCAAACAATCACAAAAATGCCCACGGTAGCACTCCACGGCTAATGTGCATGTATAATTCTTCTGCAAACTTTTTCAAAATTAATATTCTCAATGCACCATATGCAAAATGGTGCATGCTTTAAATTATAAATTTAATGTTTATTTGTTTAAAAGCTTTATAAATATTGACATGATTGTAAACTCTTGTTTAATTGTCTGTTGCATTAGTTGCATTACTTGGATGAAAGTCCAATATTTGAAAAAGAAAGAAGACTTGCTATAGCATGGATGGAAGGAGGTGCTGAAGTAAGGATAAAAGCAAATATTGAGCATGCTAACAAAAAATGTTACTTTTATGCTTGAATTATTGTATATTTATAAAAATATCTAATACAAATGTGTAAAATTAGAATACAATGAAATTTGGATTAGATATTGAGGTTAAGTATAATTATTAAGTTTTTTTCTTCTACAATTCAACAATAAAGTTACATAAATTTATCTATGTATTTGTAATGTGACTAGGCAGAAAAAAATATGAGAAGTCTTATTGCTAGTGAAGAAGCAGCTACTCAAGATCGCCATCGTAAAGGTAAATTCTATAACCAAATTTTCAAACTGCAATTTTTTTTATTTGAAATTAATGAGAATTTATTTGAAGTTGCTTTTGAATAAACTCACATTTGGTCATCATGTTTAAGTATATAGGATCCACAAATATTTTTACAATACACATTATTGAATATAGCTAATAGCTCAATACCTTTATAAATATTTAGTAAAAAGCAATATTATTTTGAATATAGTTTGAATTTGATCGTTGTTTATCTGTTGACATTCATCAAAGCAAATTTACCTTAATCATTATGAATTTTGCTTGTTATATCAATCTCATTTTATTTTTATATACAATACAACATGCTATAAAGATTTCATACTACCAGTTTTTGAACATACATATGTGACATGCCTTGATTTAATGGTGTCTTTTTAACTCTTTTAACTTTTTTTAATCTTGTTGTAGCATTTGAAGATATCCAAATCAAAGCAAAGAAAGATCACGTTGAAAAATTACTTAGACAAGAACAACTAGAAAAGCTAAAAATTGAAGAAGCACAAAAAGAGGCAAGAGATGAAAAAGAAATGTTGGAGAAAGATAGGTTGGAGCAAGAACAATGTGAAGCAGCTCAATGCAAAAGTATGGAAGTTGAAACAAAATCCAATGAGGATGTTGAGTTCAAGGCAAAATTTGACAATGAAAACAAAAAATGCATGCTTACTAAAAGAGAAGAACACATAGATTTTGTGGACCTAGTACCAAGATTAGAAAGTGATGGAAAGAAACGTGGAGCTAGGGGCCTTGACAATGAGGATGAAAAAAATGAATATCCTCAAAAGTCATTAAAGTGCAATAACAATGACGCTGACATTGGATCATTGGAGTGCGATGCAAGTATGGAATTAATGGAAGTAGATGATAGGCAACAAGAGTTATTCAAAACAACATACAAAGATAATTTACAAATGTATGATGTGAAAAATGTTGCCATAAATAGATTTCTTGAAGCAATGAGTAAACAACAACAAAAACTTGCTCAAAATGAAAAGGTTTGCAATGTTGAAGAAGCAAACAAAATTAGAAACCAAACGAATCTAACAGATTTGGTATGGACTAACAAAACCTCAACACAACGGCATAGCATTGAGGAAAATATGCCAATGAATATGAACATGATACAAAGTGACGATTTTGGAGAACAAATTATTACAAATACATTGATTAGTATTCATGATCAAAGTCAAGAGGTTCCAAACATATTACATGATGATGATGGAGTAAAAGGATGGAACTTCCATTGTGATTTACAAGATTGTTTGATGTTGAAGGAAGTGTCAAATGTAAAGTTACGTGATGCACAAGTTGCAGAGGTTAATGGCACCATTGATGAATCACTTATGCAATCAAGACCTGTGATATGGGGAACTTGTAAGTATCAAGATTTGTGGGCAAAAGCTGCAACAATTAATGATGATAGCCATATGGACAATACCTTGCCACTTTCCATGGACCATATGATGGACACTGAATTAGATAACATTAATTTGAGTTAAGATAAACAATTAATATACAATTTCTATTGCTTTAATTCTTTTCAATTCAAATTTATAAGAAATTAAATAGTTGTTGCTACTCAAAGAAGCACTTATTACATGAATAGTTTGTTTAGTCAAATTAATTCTAATATTGTCAACAATTATACAACTTAAAGTCGGGATTGTTTTTTGTTTTGTTATAAGGAATTTATCAACAAGAAATTTTTGAATAAAAACTGTCTTCTTTTCAGTTGTTATTATAGCATTAAGTTTCTTTCTTTCTTTTTACATGCAATAAGTCATGTTAGAACTTAGAATATCTTCATAGATATTAAGATGACGCATATGTTTTTAAAGCACATAGCCATGGATATTTTATATTTTTTTATTGTTGGTGGGGTTCAACAGGTACTATAATTTATAATCACACACCAATTCCATATACAAGTATGTACTCTTTATAAGGAATTGTTGTGAATTCTAGTTTTATAATATCAAAACAACCAAGCCACAAGATGCAATTTGATACTTCTTGCAAACTTGAAATGTGAAAGTTGTACAATACCCTAAAGAAAGTCTACATGAGTCCTTTTTCTTGCATTTAAAGAATTAAAGAATGTAATTGGCATTTTATCCTCATATTTTATGCATCTAATCATTGTGCAATCTCAATCAAGCATTCCAAATTTCAGCTACTAGTAACCAAAATCCTACCTTTGGTGAATCATTTTAATTAAAATTCATGGTTTTACATAAAATTTGATTAAAAGACATTGGTGGTGAATTTTGAAGATTTGATTGCACAGATATGTAGGAAACATCCATACACACATCTTTCCTTTCAACCATCATCTTCAAAAAGTTTCAAAATTTCTTCTATAAAGGTTTTAATGTTAGGGTGATCAGGACCAAATTTAGTAATTAATTAAATATTTCAATATGGTAATTAGGTTTTTCTACTTGACTCATATACTGTGATTAAGTTGGTACCTTTGAGCATGATGATATGTCTACTTTGCCAAAACCTAACTACTATATTGATACATTTATTCTACTAAATTGGTCATGATCAACCTAACATTAAAACCTCTATAGAAGAAATTTTGAAATTTTTTGAAGATGATGGTTGAAAGGAAAGATGTGTGTATGGATGTTTCCTACATATCCATGCAATCAAATCTCCAAAATTCACCTCCAATGTTTGTTAATCAATTTCTATGTAAAATCATGAATTTTAATTAAAATAATTCACCAAAAGTAGGATTTTGGTTACTAGTAGCTGAAATTTGGAATGCTTGATTGAGATTGCACAAGGATTAGATGCGTAAATTATGAGGATAAAATGCCAATTACATTCTTTGTTATACCCACTTCTTTGAAAGCAAAAAAGGACTTACAAAGACTTTCTTTAGGGTACTGTACAATCAAATTCTATAAGAATATGACATGATATTGAATTAGATACTAGTAGGATTGTATTTAGATGATACTTTGATCTTTATTTTTTGAGTTTTATATAGTCTTTCAATGTTCTAAAGATGTTTTGTCTTGTTTCTAAGTGAAGGTGTTGTCTTATAGTCTTTTCATGTACATATGGAGATAGATAATAGGTTTGCACATAATTTAGGTTTTATATAACACTTTATTCTATTGTATCATAGACAAGTATATTATATAGCGTCAAAAATTGTAATGTTTAATGTTGAATTATTCAATTATATATTATCATTTGATTTAGTTTGGATATTTGGATTTATTGGAAACAATTCTACTTTAAAAATAAAATCATTTTAATTGAATTATTTTTATATAAGTTAATCATTTGGTAAAAATGCCATACATTTTTTTGTTAAGAGAAGTGTCTCCGGTACAAGAAAGATAAGAAGTGAGGAGGGTTTTTACAAAGCTCATCTACCGTTATTTCTATTATAAGTCTTTGCTTTGGACCTCATCTTTTCATCTTTCTAGATTGAAACAAATGTGCTGATGCAAGAGCAAGTACCAAGTTGGATTAATGATACCCTCATGGGCCAGTGTTCCTAGCTTAACCCCTGAAGGGCCCAAACGCCCTTTGTAGCCATAATGTGTTGTTTTGCTGGTATTCAATGCATGTCGCGGCATTTTCAGGCTTTTGTGTACACTAGAGAGTTATAGGCAATTCCAAGCTACATCTGAGTATGTTTTTGGATTTTGAAAATACATTGCCAAATTCCAGTGCTTCCTTGAAGTATCCCTTGTCCCCTATGGTCCGCATACGGTACATGTTTTTCTACAGCATGCTTCCGGCAATTGATCTTTGGATTCACAGAGAGAGATAGGCCCATAAAAATTTGGGATCCTGTCAATACTTGAAATTGCAATCTATGCGGTTGGAAATCCAACTAGCACCCTAAACCAACAAAATTGATTTCTAATATTCATGAACTCTACAAATACGGCCCTATATCAAAAAGGCCTGAGGGCCCTCCAAGGATTAACCCTTAAAGGACCATGGGGCATAGTATATGTGTTGCTGTATAATTGGTATTTGCCACTTGTAAGAAATTTTAATTTGGGATCTCAAGTAGCTAACTAGATCTGCTTTGATCTATTCTCCAACTTCTTTGTTAATCTCAAATGTAGTAGAGGTGTGGATCCATTCCAAATACAAGAAAAATACCTCGTATTGTACTGGTTGCAGCGGCACACTTAGTCCTTTAGGGGCTAACCCATTGAGGTCTGGTCAATTAGTTTTTGGTCAATTTTGATTCATTTTATTTGGTAGGGAGAGCATGTTAGGGAATTTGAGAATGCGGCAAAGGGGATAGGTGTAGGCAATTTGGAACCCCATAGCTTAGATCAAAAATCAGGTTTAACTGAGCTGCCACGTGGTCATAGTGTTAGAAAAACTCAAGAAGTACTAGCTAGCAAATACAAGAATGAATGTAGAAAGATGGTCATAATTGGTAAAGATCAAGTACTTGTATAGTTGTATGCATTCCCAAGAATCCAAGTCTTCTGGCCCTAAACCCATCATCACCCTAAAGAATTGTCACATGATCCATTAAGCAACAAGAAAGAACAGTCCATAAAGAAATACAATCCACCACTATAGAGACCTTCATATTTGTATGAAATTGCATACTTGCACATTTAAACCTACTAACAAACAAAATCAAACATAAAAAGATGATGTATACCCATAAACCATGCATGACATTGCCATCTATACGGTTGGATCTTCTGTACACATTTGTATTCTTTGTTAGTATGAGTTTTTCCAAAACGGACCAGAAAGGCCTTGCCCACCCCTAGAAAAGACCACGGACCTTAACCCCTAAAGGTCGTTGAAGCCATTTTGTGGCTTTTCAACAAATGAAAATGGTCTTGGAGAGTAGAATAACGCAGTTTATCATCCAAGATCATGTTGAAGTGTTAGATAACCCAGTTGAGAACATGCACAAATGATAGAATTTGACTGCACTGCATTTATGAGAGCTTTGGAGCCAGGACTGTTGAAAAAACGGGAGAAACACGGAGGAGCACAGTTGAGGGTTCTTGCCCGCACCCGCTGTAGTCAACCAGGCAGCTTCAAAGCTGGTTTGAAGCCTGTGAACCTCAGCAGTTGACGGTTACGACTTATTTTTGAAAGATCAAGTGGGATAGAATGCGGCTGTACTCATGTACAGCAATGCAACTATCGATGAAAATCCGGCGCAAAGATGCTACAACATCAACGCAACAATAAATGAAGTGAAATACAGGCGCAGGGATGAACATGAGAGTCTGTTACTTAGCTTGAAAGACTCAACTCTACTTCAACATTATCCACAATGACAATGAAGAAAGCAAGGTTCAAGCGAGATTACAATTACTTGGCTTGTCCTCCCGGTGCACCTGCTCGTTTTATAAAGGAGGCGGATATTATACGTGCGCACCTTCAAAGCGAGCATGGTGCAAAGAAGTGGCAAGTGCAGTACTTACTAGGTATGCTAGATGAGAGTTATATTTGCGTTTGCCTAAATTGAAGAAGGACAAGAATAGGCCTTTCGATAGTAATTTTGCACAGTTGAAATGGTTGTGGTACTCTTGGGGATCCAAACTTTTAGGATGGTCAAACAAACGTCCATACAGTCATCCTAAAGGCTACTCGCCTAATGTGTACACGATTTTGAGGGATGTTGTGTTTCCTTTTCCTAAGCGTGAGAGTGAATGCAAAACAAAACCTGGAGCAGTTGTTACTGCATCTTCTATGATCATTCCACAGTTAACAAGCAAGCTTGAGTCATCCACTAGAAGAAAGTTTGTTGTTTGTTCACCTCTTGATCTGCAAAATGGGGAATGCCGAGATCAATTCAAAGGACATGGCATTGGTGCCTCATGCAGCAGATCCAATGCTAGAAGTTCCATTATCAAATGTGGATCAAGTAGCAACTCTTGGACAGCAATTGGAGAGTCACAGTTTGTCCAAGACCTTGTCACACCATCACTTTGTCTTCCAGAATGGAGACCAAATTGCTTGTCCCCAACAATACAAAAACACCAACACGACAGATCGGTCTGGGAAGCACAATCACTAATGTCATCAAAGACCTTAGCAGTGCATCAAGTGCAAGAGTGGGAGACATTGTCAATCTGACAACATTCCACAACAATAGCACTTCATCACCAAAGTTCCAGAGACGTCCCAACAGCTTTGTCCCTGCTTGGGCAAAAAGAACCATTGTCAATGACAACTCCACAACTCCCTTGCATCGCAGATAGCAGGCATGGAGGCGGACAACTCCAATGGAACTAGCACATGGAAGGATTTTGGCAGCCCATCAACCCACACTTCCATATGTGACTACAATCAACAAACACCAAAATTTGCTAGATTTGCATCACCCGATCAGCTACTATCGCAACAGAGAGCAATCAGTATCTCAGCTCCAGTCGTCAACATATGCACCGTTGTCTGCACCAACGCCTCGCATACATCAAAGCAAAGCAGACCTTCTCCAGCCTCACATACATCAAAGCGCAACAAATCTCCTCCAACCATGTCCGGTAATGCACGACCAGTGCACCAATCTCAACAAAAGGTCATTAGAGGACTAGATCAGGTTGGCTAGCCTACACCAGCGCTGCGACAAAGTCCAGGACGAGCGCCACCAAACACATGAGGAATATTGCTCTCCCATACGGATGCCAGTCACTATAGTGGGCAGCTCATCAATCCAGTTTACCTCCGAGCAGGACATGAAGGCAATGCTAGCAGCAAAGTCCTGCAACACCAGGATTGCTAACATTATGTAGCAAAGCATCCAAGTGAAAATGAACTATGAAGTAATTTTTTGCTTTCTTGTATTACAGGTACTAGGTAGTAAAAGATATATGAAACATATGTGTAGTAACAAAGGACTTAGAGGAGTTGATATTTTGTGAGGAAACTTACTCACAAGTATTTGTTCTTTTTGTGAGACCATGATGATAAGCGAATGTACATGTGGCAATTTACAAGAATTGGCCAACTTTTGTACAGTAATAGAAATGTAACATGTATTTGTGAATAATTTTGTTATGACATACTTTGGAGTACTTTGTTGCAATGTATTGCTCCATTTTCTCTCTAAATTTTGTGCTGAAACAAGCTCTGTCTCATGCACAGTGTGCTCATTCTGAACTTCACACATCTCCATCATTTGAAGTTGTTAGAGTTCAATGAGTATTACTACATGACACATGCTCAAAAGAATGTGACAATATGGAGTCATGGTCTATGGGTCACGTCATGGCCAAAAACATTGATGAAGTAACCCAATAGAAAATGTTATTCTTTCAGTTTCATGATGGTATTATTCAAGACATTCCAGAAGGTGCAGTATATAGACCACAAAAGATGCTAGCACAAAAAAATTTATTGAGCTCCGCTTTGCAGAGGCAGCGCACAATGTCACCATCTCCACTTTTGGTGAATGTCAATAGAGGTGGGCAATGGCCCAATATGGGTTCATTTTACAACTATTCCACTAGAACGTTGTTATGTTCTGACTCATTCACATTTGCTATAAAACAATGTTTCTCAATCTTAAATCGTCACCTCTAAAATCTTGGAAAATCTATGGAAGTAAATAGATGTAATTACAAGGATGTACAACATGTGAACATGAAACCTTAATGTTGGTTATGGGTACAATAGCCATTTGCTCTTTAAAAATTCACAACTTATTCTCATAGTATCCAAATAATACATTTGAAAGTGCAAACTCATTATTTTTCTGTTGCTAACAGGATCTTGTAATTTGCTAGATGTTTATATGTAGTCATCATGTTCAAAGCCCTTAAACTAACACTTATGGGTGTTCCTACCTTACTATTATTGTGACATTACCCAGCTTCATCTCCAAAACCTATTTATGATGGACATTCATCATCAGCAGAGGATTATAGTAGATACAATTCAAGTGTATCATGCTCTAACTATGACAATTCATTGGGTTCTAAGCAAGGCATCTCAAGCTATGACTATGACAGTTTATCAAGCTCAGAGCATGGCATTGTATCAAGCTCATGCAGAAAGAATTTCTTGGGCTTGAAGCATGGCATTATAGCTGACTCAGACCATTATATTGGCGCAGATAGTGACGCAACAGTGTGTCAGATATAAGGACTCTAGAATTATACAATACATCAAGAAAGCAAATAGACCCTTCTTCTAGTGCAGACTCTGAGTGCACCTTATGGCAGTCTGATTATGAGAAACAATACAGAACTTCCTTAGACAGAGGTGAGCATCGTCGCTTTGTGGGCAAGGGCAATAGACATGGAATTGTGCAAGGTCGTGGACAATGTACTAACGGACAGTGTTCTACGGTACTGAACCAACCTTCTTTCGTGCAATATTCTGATGGAACATATGTGGCTGAAGACAATGGAGCAATTCGAAATGGAAAATGAACATTTGATGGCACGAGGCCCGAGTATAATGAGTGTGATAGTGGAAGCTTAGACTCCTGGTATCGACCCCCACTAACGAAGCAACGGCAGAGGAAGAAAGGAAATGGGCAAAAAAAAAAGACATATCAACAATGGTGAATCTCATGAATGTGCAGGTGTTGGTAGAAGGAAAAGAAAAGAGGACCTAATGGCAAGAAGGTTTGCTCCTTCTACATGGAATAAACATTCTCATCAGTATGAAAATCCTCCATTATCGTTTATTGGAGAAGAGGCGGGATGTAGGCACCCTTACGGTCGATTATGCTCTGTTTTGGGGATTTTTGAGAAATTTTGGTCCAAAGCCTTGCAGCAAAAGATTGTAAAGGAAACAAATAGATATGCATCAGAGGTAATTCATGAAGGCACTAGAAAAACAAGAGGAGGCATAAACTGGACCCAGCTAGTGTTATTTGAGTTTCAAGCTTACATCTCAATAAATCTGTACATGGGTTTGAAGAAATTGCCATCAATCAGGCTTTATTGTCACGAGACGAGCCCTTATTTCATTGTCCAGCTATATCTCAATTGATGACCAGAGAAAAATATGAAATGATTATGCATTGTTTGCATGTTGCAAATGCACCACTGGAAGTTGCTAATCGCAACAGTCCTACTTATGACAAGTTGAACAAGGTACGGTGGATGTTAGATAAAGTGCGAAATCGGTGCAAGGCAATGTGGTCACCAAATCAGCAACTCAACATGGATGAATGTATGATTCAGTACAAGGGGAAGTACTCACCGATCAGACAATATATGCCGAACAAACCTGTCAGATTTGGAATAAAAGTTTGGGCTTTGGCAGATTCAATTTCCAAGTATGTTTAGAATTTCAAGATTTATTGTGGTAAATCTAGTAATCCTCATCATGCACCCAATGATTCAAATGCAAACAATGAAAGCAGTTCATCCTCTGTACAGTTTGTAGAACGCAGTGGCAAAGGTATTGGATTCCAAGGCCGCCAAGTTGTGAAGCAGCTTACATCAGATTTAGGTGGCAAAAGTCATATTGTCACCACCGACAATTTCTTCACATTTGTCCCGTTATTCTTGGATTTGTTAGAAAGCGGAATTATGGCTACTAGTACATTGCGTTCCAATAGGAAGTATCTTCCTAAAGCTATGTATGCAAAGATTGTGACAAAAAAACAAAGTATTGGGTGGATAGATTACCGAATGCACCAAGAGGGGAAAATATGTTGTTCGGTGTGGAAAGACAAGAACAAAGCAGTGATACTTTTGTCAACGCATGAGCAACCAATATCAGAATTCAACAAAAAGACTTTGTCCGCCTAACAATAAACGAGAAAAAAACAAAAGTCATTACAGGACCTATGCACCTTCAATATTGTCGCAACATGCGAGGAGTGGACACAACTGACCAACTACGAGGTGTCTATTCATGCCTATCCAAGAGCCACAAATGGTGGCATCGAACATTTCACTTCATGTTGGATATAGTGACAGTGAATGCTTGGATTATCCATAGTGATCTCAGTTTCAAGTTCATGCTTGAGCCCATGGCACATATGAAATTCCAGTTACAATTGGCAAAGGAATTATCCGCAAATTGGGCTGGCAAAAAACATGGCTATTCTATATTTTCACCTCATTTTCCCACTGCCCATGGTTAGAAGAGTATGGGAAAACAAAGACAATTTTGTCAAGTATGCGGGAAAAGAACAAACCAAGTGTGCCTCGGTTGTGAAGGAGTAAGGTAAGAGGTTCTAATTGCGATCAGGCTCTAATTGCAATTAGCTCTAGGAACATCTAATATTTTACAAGAAATATCTATGACTGTCATTGATGAGTTAGGTAGGCTTAGCATATTGCTAAGCCTACCTAACTCATCAATGACAGTCATAGATATTTCTTGTAAAATATTAGATGTTCCTAGAGCTAATTGCAATTAGAGCCTGATCGCAATTAGAACCTCTTACCTTATTCTTATGCAAAAATCCATGCTACTGGGACAGTCATATTTGGTGAAGAATACATGTTTTCAGGTAAGTTAGTGCAATAGATTGTTTACTCTTTTCTTACCAGTTTATTAACTCATTTCTGAATTACTTTGCATGTGCAAATCTCCGGTGTGCGGTACAAGACAAGAAATGTCCTTGTTGACCCAAGCTTGAAACAAATGTCAAAGAGTACAGGTGTGTTTTTTTTTTGTATAAAATGGTTCACTTGAGTTTCATTTTTTTCTTGATATAGAGAAGACAGATATGCTCTTTCAGTTCTTTAAGCATTTCTGCAAAATCCTTTGCTAACAAATGAGATCTATTACAAATACTTGAGAGAGTTCTAAAAGTATTGACAGAGTAGACTCTCTCTAGTGTCGTCAAAATTTAATAGTATTGAGTTTGTGCCTTTGAATGCAATAATCGGCCAACCATTCCACAAGTGTGAATGTACGATGAGTTTGTTTGAGGGTCCGACATCCTCATCTCCATGCACTGGGATATTTTGGCTTTTTACCTCTCTAATTTTGCTGGTTCTATTTAGAATATCATGCTCATGGATCAGATTTTAACCTTCTGCTAAGGTAAGAGGCAATAAACCTATCATCTAAGGGTTGAAACTGAATTTTGGGGAAGTGAAACTTTTTGAATATTTTTTAGTAAATTTTCCTTGAATGACAAAAGGAATTGGCATCTAACCCAAGTTGTTTCATATTTTTTGGAGCTTTGTGGAATTAGTTATGAAATATTGAAGTTGAATTGGCATATGGCTCTAAAACTGTCCACCTCCTCAAATATACACTACTTGTACGTTGTTGAAGGTTATAAAAAATAGCATGTACAAATGGAGTACATTTGAGAAGGTGGATAGTTTTAGAGCCTGAGCGGATTATGAGCTGACTATCTTAGCACCTACCCTGACAAGTTCATTGTACCTCTTATTTTTGTGTAGGACAAACAAGGGAGCTAGAGAAATTACTAAAGCATGTGAAGAAGCAAGACTAATTCTTCCTCAAAGCTTTCAATTTTGATAAACTTTCACGATAGGGTTGTGCCCTGAACAAAACTTCTACTATCATGTTTAGATTGTTGGAATGCATGCTTTGCCATTTTTCTTCAATGAATCTATTTAGTGTGAGTTCTATTTGTGAATATCGTACCATACTAGTACCTCCCATTGCAAAATTTTTTTTTCCGTGTCACCGATTTGTTGATAGTGTACAAGCAATTTTTCATGCCTGCCCAAACTGAAAACTTGTATTTTCAACACGTAATCTCTTCTGAAATTTCCATGGGCTATTATTTTTGACTTTAGAACTCTGGAGGTACTTGCTACCTGCCTCTTTAAATCATTAACTAAATTTCAAGCTAGCTCAATCATTCCTACGTTTGGAAATGTTGATCAGCTGCGCCTCCACGGTTATAGGTCTTTGAAGGGGTTTCTAACCACGGCCATGGGCCCGACGTTTAAGGGTTAATGGGCTAATTTCAGAAATCTTCAACCAAATAGAATGAGAGCATCACATTATACAAAAAAATTGTGAATTTTGCAAAGTTGGATTTGAAAATATTAGTACATTTAGGGGGTTTTTCACCTTTTGCTAGTTAAGCTAATTGTGAAAAAATTACTATTCAAATCACGGATGTGATCATGCATCTCAAAACCAAATCAAGGCCTCCTTCCATGTGAAGTCAGAACTAGTAAAGTTTACCAAATATTGATGAAATGAAAGACCCAATTTTTCTGGAGCTCCCATCTCACCAATAATTGGTGATAATCAATGGGCTTCACCAATCCTGACTTCACATGGAAGGAGGCCCTTAGAGAAGCAAGGCAAAAAGCTCGTCACCCAAAACGTTTGGACACCCAGCAAAACCAAGCCCAAAGAAATGGCTCGGTTTGCTGCAGAGACTTGTTTGTGGGGCCAGGGTGGAAACGCTCTCATTTTTCACCCGCCAACAAATGTAAGAGCTTAGAAAGTTATCCTTAGTAAATTGAATTTGGGAAATTTTAGGTTTTGGAATTTTGAATGCACTTGGAGTCTTGGATTCAAAGACCCTGATTTTGTCAGAAAACACGGAAGAGGGTAGAAGGCGAAAGGCAACTCCAAAGCAAGGGACAGTTTTTGGCTTTACCCTAGTTGACAGAAAAATCTCAGCTTTTTCAACCTTGTTCCACGAACACTTAGTGTTCGGGGAGAAGTGGAGAACCGGTAGTGTATTGTCAGCCAGTTGAAATTGCAGAAAAATTGGTTGAAACCTAAAATTATCAGATAAAAAATCAGCTATTTTTTCAAAAAATCTAATTATAGTGTATTATAATAGAAATATAAAAATTGACAAGTAATAATCGGTGCATGTTATTGAAAATCTAGTTGAAACTGAGAAATGTTGGATTTCAACCGACAAAATTAAAATTTCTCTTTGTAAGTAGTTATTTTTTTTCATTTGCTAAATTCCAACTATTGATGGATCATTGGAGAATAAATGGAGGGAACAATGCATACTAAGATAGACATGCCCATTCCCAAGGAGCAGTGAAATTTGCACCCTACTTTTGAGGTGTTCACTGTCCACTTTTGGACCCAAAGTGGAATAGTGAACGCTGCTTGCACAAGCAAATTTTGTTACATGTCAATTGCTAAGTTGCTTTGGGGCAGGGTTTTTTTGTGGCATTTAAACGCCACATTCAACTTTTTTAGATTCAATATTAGGTCAATTCACTTCTGTCCCTCTAAAAACTCTCCTACCTTGACGAGGCACATATCATATTCTTGGTCATCTACAGTACAAAAAAAGAAATCATGCTTTGGGATTGTTAGGATTGGGACTGTCAAGTGTCATTATAGGAACATATCCAAATAGCTACAAGGTTAGTTTAGAGTTACTAATAGGAACCCTATGAGCTGCAACTTTACCCTTTAATATAAAATAATTTACAATACTTTTTTCCACAAAAATTATGTTCCATGATAGCTTGTTGAAAGACCAATCCTACAAACAAACAAAAAAATCCTGAATTTTCCAAGATCTTGAGGTACCCCAAACCCTTAAACGGTAGGGTATGGGTGTGTCTACACCGAGCCCAAAGAAGTTCAACCTTCTCTAGCTACCTCAGGCATTTCCATTCTGAGACAAAATTAAGCTCGAATCCAGGGCTACGAGCTCACTTTGCGTCGTGCTCCAATGCAAATAACCTATAAATAACAATGAAATTTACCCGCTGGGTGGTTTTTGCAAAGCCCATTGCAAGGGCCACTCCAGCCCTTAATCAGGTGATTGGTCAAGAAAAAGGTTGTGGTCCAAGTCATGGTTACTCTTATGCCAATTGCCAAGGCCCACGCCATTCCCTGTGGATGAGATCTGGAAAAATGTAATTGAAATTTCCATCTTTTTAGAAACGTTTTTTTTGTTCCGGCCTCTTTGAAATAGGATTAAGGCGTTTTTAGAAAATTAACTATAATGCAGAAAATTGTTGTGAATGAAATCTATGTTGTAAATGAACGTAGATGGCAAATTCCATCCCCAGTGTCTTGGTTAGAAGCTAGGTAGATCTTATAAAGAATCAACATGTTTTCTTCCTCCAAAGATTCTTGGTCCCCATGTGATGAAAGGTCATCTGACCCTTCATCATAGTTGGGTGTAACCTCGTTAGAATCCTAAAAAACAAAGATGATAATAATGGAATACTTTTTAGAATTGTAGGTATAGTCAATTTAATTGATATTGTCATTCACTATGTTTGATGTTTAGAATGTAAAAGTGTATAAAACGCGATATTTGTTAATTTGAGAAAAATGGTACATTTTGGGACTTTCAGGAAGTGAGTTAGGAAGTTTGAGGTGATCACCTCAAACCGACACGTGTCTTCACTTGAGTGGAGGGATTTGCGAGGGAAAATATCTTAGTGGCTCAAATTGAATCTAATACCTTCAAATCTAATTTTAAAATAACTTTTTGAATTTGAGGGAAAACAAAGTGGGACCCTTGTTTTTCCCAAATTAACAAATATTGCGTTATAAGTATAAAACTACTCTTGCTATAATTTACTTTGATCAACATCTAGATCATACAAAGTACCATTATATTTTTGCCCTTTGGCCCTTACTTCCAATGGTTGCATAACTCACATTTGACATATTGAGATATTATTAAATTGGAATGGTCATTTACTTGTTTGGAAGTTGGTGTAAACCATCCCCGTAGTACAAGTCTATAACATCACATTTATGAAAATGCCACATGACATACAAAATCACTATAATTGACATATTTGTAAGTTTGAGGTTGGCTAGTCATAATTTGTGACAAATGTGAAGTGTTTTATAATTTATGATTTATTGGAGATAAGCATGTTTACATGAAAATTATCCCTTTATAAAAACACATGTTTATCATAGAAATTATCAAATTCAATATCTAGTTATCTACATGGTCAAATTTGACATATCTTAAAAAGGTGTCATATTATAATGTGGCATTTCCAACTTTCACTAGTTTAGTGTTAAACCGCTTTCCGTGTTGTCTACAACATTTTCATTCTTTAACCCCTAAAGGCCCAAGGGCCCTTTTGGGGGACAAATGGAATTTCGGGCATGTACCTATGGCTAGACTACTTTGCGTGATTTTCTGAAACTTTTATTGAAGGTGAAGAATTCAAAGATCTACATGGGAATGTAATTTTTTCTTCATTCCAACATTTATTGAAGAAGTTAAAAATGAATAACTGAAAAACAAGGGACTTTGGGAAGCCCAAAAATTTCTTTAAAAATTGCGTTTTTTCAAATAAAAACCTAAAATAGGTTCTTTAGATTTATATAGACGTGGGGAGCTTTGAGTCATTCAATTCTGCTAGATGAGATGAAAGTTATGAGAAGTTTTAGTTTGTGGGTAGGTTTGATTTCAATCAAAATCATACCTATCTATGAACTAAAACTTCTCATAACTTTCATCTCATCTAGCAAAATTGAATGACTCAAAGCTCCCCACGTCTATATAAATCTAAAGAACCTATTTTAGGTTTTTATTTGAAAAAACGCAATTTTTAAAGAAATTTTTGGGCTTCCCAAAGTCCCTTGTTTTTCAGTTATTCATTTTTAACTTCTTCATAAATTTTGGAATGAAGAAAAAATTACGTTCCCATGTAGATCTTTGAATTCTTCACCTTCAATAAAAGTTTCAGAAAATCACGCAAAGTAGTCTAGCCATAGGTACATGCCCGAAATTCCATTTGTCCCCCAAAAGGGCCCTTGGGCTTTTAGGGGTTAACCCTAGAGAATTCTAGGTTATTGTAGATAAGCTCTTTTAGGGGCACAAAAATTTGAAATATGAAGCAACCAGTCAACCATTGTAAAAACTAGTATAAAAAAAAAAGCCTGCCCCAAGCTGTAACAAGAGAATCTGATAAAGATATTCCATCCCTTTCAATGAGTGTAGAGTTGTTTTCAAATGATTTGTCTAATCATGCTTAAAGTGAGATGATGGCTTTTTAAGGGGTTGAAACTTGAAATGCCATTTACTGTATTATCATACACCATATTTGCAAATACTTTACACAATATATCACATTTAGGTTGCTTTAACAATTACATTGCCTTATCTTGGAAAGTTATCTCATGACTTATTGCGTGGTCACTTGGAGAGACATTTAACTCTCTACTTGTGATTCTATAATTTCACATGATTTATGACCTAGTCACAACTATTAATTCTTTTTTCCAGCTTTGTTGTTGTTGCTAGGCCCTTAAAACTTGCTTGATTGTAATAACAATTAATGGAAATGATCATAGTATAAGTAAATGTTATTGTGTAAAATGTTGAGAAATTAGTGCGGGCCAACCTAAACGCAATAAGGTACGAGGCTCTAATTCGGAGCAGGCTCTAAAATGGAGCACCTCCTCAAATGTACTCTTTTTGTATATGTTGTTTTTCATAACCCTTCAACAATGTACAAATAATATATATTTGAGGAGGAGCACCATTTTTGAGCCCTATGACCTTTTCACTTCAAAATCCCATAACTAATTCCACAAAGCTCCAAAAAGTATGAAACAACTTGAGCAAGATGCCAATTCTTCTTGTCTTCCAAGGTAAATTTACTGAAAAATATTTCAAGAAGTTTCACCTCCCCAAAATTTAGTTTTAGCCCTTAGATGCTCCATTCATGAGCCTCCTTCCTTAGCTCTAGCTTGCTTTTTGGGCAAGGTACCTACTCAAACATATCTTCCTCAGGATAGCTTCTCTTGATTCAAAATCTCCTCCGCTCCTCCTCTTCCGCTTTGGTGCTGTCCAAAGTTAAACAAACTACTTGCAATTGTGTACACTGAATATTGCATTTAGGTTGCCTTGACAATTAGGTTACCTTACCCTGGTGAGTTACCTCATGACTCATCACTTGATCACTTGGAAGCCTATACAACTCACTAGATATTTAGATTTCACATGATTTATGACTTGGAAGCCACTAATTTATCTTTTTTCAACTTCATTGTTGTTGATAGGTCCTCTAAAAATGGTTTGCTACAGCAATTTTTCATGACAAATACTGTAGCAGTGGTAAATATTTATATAGTGTGAAACGTCGAGAAATTAGTGTGGGGCAACATAAACGCAATATTTAGTGTACAATATTGGCTGTAGAAAGTTCGGCTGAAAAGTTTCCGATAAGAGCATGATTGATCATTTCAACGTGCAGACACACTTCGAGACAAGCGATACTGTAGCTCGAAGTACTATAGTCATCATGATTTAACGGCAATCTGCCGGAGCCAGTTTGCCTGTAGTTCCTGATTTTCTGTCTCGATTTCACAAATTTCAGCAAAGCTTTTCATATTTACAGAGTGGCTGTTTCGATTCTTTTAAATTAAGATGTTGTGTAATAAGACACTGTTGTAGACTCCATGACGTTGCATATACCTTCGATACTCTGCTTCTCGTGCTGACAACCATTGCTGTACATTACTGCAGGAAATCGGCAAGAAAGAATTAGGTTAAAGAGTTTTGGATAGAAATATGTGTCTTAAACGCGTCATAAACGCGCTTGATTGTGGAATTCGAGACATGCGATTTCATAGGTTGAAGTTTGATTGTTGTGAGCTCAAGTTTGATTCATCTTTTCGTTTAAAATTTGGTGTATGTATTGATTTCTTGCGATGGCTGCTTGAACCGCAGCTTCTTGCGATACCGGCGGGCATTTTGTAAGTAAAATGTAAAGAAATGAGGCGCAGGCAACCGACGTCAAATTTTATTTATCACTGTATGCTTTACTTCGTTCAAGGAAGGGCCTGCCAAGCACTGGTGCTCTGTAATCGAGGTGATCTTGAAACAAGCGCCATCGCTTTCACGCGATTGCTGGAGCAAGAAATTGCTTGTCCAACGGTTTCTTGCGCCGTTTACGCCTTTTCGATTGCCATTTGTCTGTGCTATTCTAGGCAAATAATTTAGTCCAGAGTCTCCAGACGCTCTGCATTGGTAGAAAGTGACATTCTCGAAGACGTGGTCTATTACATCGGATGTTTTTTGCCTCGATCGAGTCGACAAATCCAGGCGAGCATGAATTAACTTCTTTGTTTGTTGCAGTAATGCAGGCTTTTTCTGGTTGACAAGTAGTCCTCATCGTCTCTTGTTGTAGTTTAAAAATGAAGATTAATTCTGTTCTTCTGTAGCAGGAATTATTCAGGTGTAGTGTGGTACAACTAAATGATTGTGGAGGAGATCAGAAGTCGGACGCGCGGTTCAAGGTGAGATGTCATTTTCAACGGAGGTCGGCTGCGTCACATTGGTCTTTTCACACTTAAACGATTTTTACCGAACATTAGAGTTAATAATTAATGCTTTTCAAAATATCACACGGTAATTTCTTGTTAGAAGCTTAATCACTAATTAATTACTGAATTGAGAGTCCTTATCGTCGTTCTATTAGATAATTTGTGAAACGTAATTATGATCCTCTCGATCCTACATGCGGGAAACGGTCTTTCACGCCATGAACTTCTAATGCACCTGAATTTTATTTTACCTGCTTCTTGTGATTAATTAAACCTGGTAAAGCAATCAAGTACAGCTAAGAACAAAGTTGTAGCGGTGGCTCTGGGCATACTTAGCAACGGAACAACAACGAATCCGTTAACGAGAAATAGCCAGCACCATTTAACGTCGACTGGCGGTATTTATGCGTCAGAAATAGGGAGATATACATCTCAGAAGGATCTAACTTCAGTCTATAGTCTAGAACTGGTGTAGATTCTAGGACTACGGGTTTATGCCGCGAGGCGGGACCTGAACCGCACCAAAGTAACGGCAACCGTCATTTTAATGAAATTGGCGTTATTTGTAAAGGTAAGCTTAAGTTTAAAAAAGGAAATTCCAATTTCCATATGCAATGCAGCAGTTCGGTTTAATATTGATCGTTAAAAAGCAACAGGTCTTCATAAAGCAGCGCAATACTCTTACAGGGATTCGAGTCATATAAGAAACAATGGATAATAGGTGCAAGATTCTCTTAGAAAATTAGCTTCCAGAAAAATATTGATCATCACTGTGCAGTTTGATGTTCGTGTCATTTGTCGCTAATCCGTTTCGATTCGGCGAAATATCGTTTGTTAGCTGGTTTCGTGATTGCAAATATATTAAGGAGAATGATCATGGATTCAGACTTTCAATCCAGACTTTCAATTTTGAAAATGTTCTTCCCTTTGCAGCAAAACGAAGAATATTTGATAACAATATAAAAATACATTGCATCGAAAATAGGAAAGACCTCACTAACGACCTCTGATATGTACTAACTCTTCTCCTCTGCTGCAGATCGCAGAAAAGTTTAGGACCACGACAGGCAACTCAGAAAAATCTACATATAGGTGACTTGGCCAACAGCTCCCCCTCTTCAATGGTGTTGACTTCGACATGCGCTTCTTGAGTCTTGACAGTTCCAGATCCCCTTGTACTCACGATCTGCTCCGTTCTGTACAAAAAAAACCTTTCCAAATAGGCATGCATGCTGTTAATGATTATCTTAACATTCAACAACAAAGTAAAGCTCGATGTAGCCTGCAGCTATAGTACATTCCATTCGAACCTTTTGTCTAGGAATACACACGTATTGCTTGATTCACTCGGAATAAAGTCCCAAGGTAATATGCACGCGTGTGTAATCCTATGACAAAGGTTCGAAAATGGCACAAATAGTCCGATCCTCCCTCCAAAACATATCACGATGTACCCCGCCACTTGATCTCTGACAACCTCAGTCGTTTGAGAAGAGCATCGTGGAATACTGGAATCTTGGTGATGGCTCCTCAGCAGCAGGCTGTTTAGACTACATACGGAGGAATGAATGAGACGTTTCCACAGCGAAATCTCATCAATTTTCTAGTAGGAAATGCATATGAATTCCAGGGAAATGTGACCAAGGGAAAAATCACAAAAGAAATAGTCAGAACTGTTAAACCGCTCACAGGGAAAATGTGAAGAATTCTTGAAACTGACAGAGGAAAACTAACAAAAGTTTGCTGTAATTCAGAGAGCGAGAATGCTACAACGATGACTTAATGGAAACCTCCTGAATGTTATCTATATTTAGTGAAGCAGCAATTTTTCCATGGAGCTGGAGGTAAAGCTTTATCGTGTTGATCGATCTTTCCCAACTTAGCATGGACGCCACTGCATGAAATGTGAGCTAGCTAGGTGGTCGCCCATGGTTCCTGGCCGAAGGTCTAAGAGATGATCCGGAAGGTCATAAGTAGTAGTATGCTCTTGGCTTGAAAATGTTGCAGCATGGGGCAGCCTTTTAAAGGCTTCGGTGGAGGCCACCGTCCGAGCTGGTTAGGGCCCGATCACCGTCACCAGCGTTGAGCGGGTAAACGTACCACTGGTGTTGCTAATCTCCGCCGGCCTCGAAGCTAGTACCATGCCGTCACATGGGAGAATATTAAGTAAGTTCTTCACCAGCTGCACATTCGAGTTAACCTACCCCTTAAGTTCCCTACTAAATTCAATATTATCATATCTGCAATAGAATAACACCATATTACTGAAGTCTTAGTGATTGCCTCCAATAAATTCAAAAAACGACAACTTTGAGCTTTAGCTATGCTTACATTTACCGTTTGTAAGTTAAGGTGGAGTTAAGGTGGAGTACAAAATGGTCCCTCCATTTTTCCCAATTTATCTAATATGGATTGAAGCAGATTTTTAATCTATCTTGTTGCTCATAGTATGGTTAGTTGCCATTTGCATAATTGGCACCCATCATACAGGCTTGCAACAAGGAAGGTGCATAGAGTTGAGATGGCCAACCTCAAACCTCAAAATCCATACCTCTCAGGTAACTATGCTAAGAATTCTGCACATTTCGTTGGCTCATTACCGTTTGTCATTTGGTTGCAGGATTAAACTCCAGCACGTGTCTCATTAGTAAAAGCTCATTACTAAAAAATTGCATAAAAAATTAGCCCACAACTACTATAGATGTTCACAAATCACAACTCCTATTTGAGTCGATGCCTTGATTATAATCATAGTGACATAGTGAACGCAATATTCATTAAAAGGGGAAAAAGCGTACAAATTGGGACTTTTGCAAAATTAGGGTGGTCATCCTAATTTGCGCTTCAGCATTTGTTTTTGGTACACGTGGCCTCACTTAAGAGGAGGAATTTATGAGGGAAAAAATCTTAGTGGCCCAGAATCTGATACCTTCAAATCTAATTTAAGGTGGCTATTTGGGATTAAGATGAAATACAAAATGGTACACATGTTTTTCCCCTTTTAATGAATATCGTGTTAGTGGATATTTACAATCATTGTGAACTTGTTGTTTAGACACTTTTTTTCTCAGTACCTTTAGACTTTGAAATACCTCAAATTTAACGTTGTTGAAGTGTTGAATTCTACAGATTTAAGTAGCATTTGAAATGTTATTCAACAACATGCTTGTTTTGGCTGTATGATAGTTAAATACGTGCAGAAGCAACGTTTCACTCACCTTTGGAAGAAAAGTATGAAATTCTTTTGAAGATAGACAAATCACTAAGTGTTCAATATACTCAAATTTAATTTCGAGTTTAATAAAATATGAATGGTAGTGCAAAAAGAGGTTTAAGGCCTGATTACATGTTTAATATTTTTGATAATTTTACATGCAAGCACATTCAATTACTTAAAGACTATATGTGTAATTGTGGAATTTTCATCTTTCAAAATGATTCTAAGCTCAAAATCAATGGAAAAACTAAGAAAAAGCAAGTTTTTCAAGAGATAGAAGTTTAAATGCACAATTATAGGGCCTATGTACACAATTATAGGTGGGATTTATTGTTTTGACAAAAAATCTAAGCTCACAACTCACAGCTCATGGATCCTGCTCACAATGTAGCATTCCCTAGGAGTAAAAGTGACCAACTTCAAAAATAAAGGAAAAATTTTACTATTTTTCCTTATTTGCAAAGACATGGAAATATTCCACAATAGAGAGGAGGGAACCCTTAAAAAGATGGAGAGAGGTTTTGTGTTTCCTAAAAAATTTCACCTCAAATTTGATTATAGTGTGCAACTACGTGGTAGATACACATACACAATACTGATGATAGTACAATACATAGTGCTATTTTTTGGTCAATATTGTGCTTAACCCCTTAATGCCTCTAGGGACCAAAATTGTCTTCACATGATTTTGGAGGTCACTTTGAAGTACCAAATCAAATTATTTTGACCTTGTTATAAATCTCAAATAGCTAGGCATTTAAGTATTTCAAGACTTCATTAAGTGGAATAATGGCCAAGGCAAGCCAAAAGTCCATATGGGACACGATAGAAAACACTACCTTACATGTTGCAAGTAGTCAATGCCAAATTGCCAATTGCGAGCTTTCCATGTATAATGGGGTACACTAATCTTACCAATTGCCCATTGTAGTCGTTTAGTTTTTGGTGAAACGTGGAGTATAATTGGTATATTTTTTCAGAAAATATATCATTGCATCCTTATGCAATCCCAATCAAGTATGCCAATTCCTAAACCCACAAGTCCATTTTTGGTGAATATTTTGTAAGAAATTCATGGTTTTGCATGATAATTGATTGAAAAACATTGGAGATGAATTTTTGGTATTTGATTCCATAGGTATGTAGGAAACATCCATACCCACATCATCCATGCTAACCTAAACCCTGCTTAAGTAACAAAATTTTGATCTACAAAAGATTCAATGAAACTTATGATGCGCCCAAATTTTCTAAAACATATATTTTTCTTCTTTAACTAGCTTTTCATCAAGTAAAGAAATACCATGTTTAGAGATACAAAGTTAATTAAAATATTTGAGTCAAATAAAAAAAATTGATTTTCATAGAAAAATATATGTTTTACAAAATTTGGGCCTATCACAAGTTTCACTTAATCTTTTGTAGATCAAAATTTTGTTACTTAAGCGGGGTTTAGGTTAGCATGGATGATGTGGGTATGGATGTTTCCTACATATCTATGGAATCAAATCTCAAAAATTCATCACGAATGTTTCTTGATCAATTATCATGCAAAACCATGAATTTCTTACAAAATATCCACCAAAAATGGAGTTTTGGTCTTTAGGAATTGAAATTTGGCATACTTGATTGGGATTACATAAGGATGCAATTATATATTTTTTGACAAAAATATACCAATTATACTCCACGTTTCACCAAAAAATTTGAATGACTAAAATATGCAATTGGTAAGATTAGTCATTAATGCACCCTACTGTACTTTGCATTGGCAGGAGATTGGCCAATGGGGGTTCAAACATGCTTTAGACCTTTATTTTGGCAAACATCAGTAATTGTGTTGTTCATTGTTTTTTGCGCAATAGTTTAAAACCTCAAAACTTAGCATTTACATGAGTATAGACTTTAATAATTTACAAGTATGAGCATTCACATGTGATCTTTCTAGTCACAAAATTTGAGGTGAAGTAGAGGCTTTTAGAATTTTGTAAAAAATAAAAAAATAGCAACTACATGCCAAGAAGTGAATATTTTGCATCTCATGTTATTTGATTCTATTATTTATCCTCCCATCTCCCACTATCAATTGTTCCCAAAAAATTTAAGCTCTTTTTCTAAATAATTGTCTCACTTTTTTTAACGGTTACATTTTGTGAGTCATCCAAATGACTAAGATACAATGCATCACAATTATTAGTCTCCCTAAACCCTAATGTGGGTGAAAATGGCTTGGGTGCTCAGGGGTTAAAAGAGATACATCTCGAATATATTCAACCACATATTCCTCCTTTCTTAGAGAATGAAATTGCTAAACATTCCACAATCTCATAATCATAAGATCATATTGCTCTTTCTAAATGAATGTGGACTATTTTTAATGACAAATGAGTTTTCATCCATATTTTACATATGGCATCCATGTCATGGATGTAAATAACTTTGTTGTTCTACCAAAGATCGCTTTCAACACTACTCAAATTGAATTTGAAAAAAAAAAAAACACTAACACTAACACCCATACATATACAGTATCCAAAATACATTGAACAGTTTGCGGTTTCCTTACGACCAATAGGCATAATCCACGTGGCTGTAAGAGAATTAACTTCTGTAGACAATGCAGAATTTATGGCCTCAAATCAAGGGGGGTGGAACATTCATGCAATTTGGAATTAGTCATAAGATTGTTCATTCCCAATACACCATTGACATAGTCCAAGGAACCACATAATCCAAAAAGTGAGCAAGAAATTAAAAAGCCCACTCTAATACATTTATCAACAAAGTTTGACACAATAGGGTGTTTCTAAGGTACCGACAAATCAGGGTTTATAACGTCTACTTTATCAAAAGAAGGATGACTTTTCAAAAGTTAAAACGTACTTTTAGTTACATTTTATAACACGGGATCCTATTCAAACTGCCATAAAAAAAAGGTGATGAGTTGAGTTTGGTATTAAGTGTGCAAAGGTTGGCTACTAACCTTGACACCCCTTTCTATTATGCCAATTATTTGCAATTGAAGAAAAACAAAACACAAGATGGCAACAACTGTTGAACAAAGGTTAGAATTTAGGATGACTTCTAAAACGTATGATTCCATGACACTTTAATCCTTAAACAACCAAGCAACCATGGGACATAGTATGTACAATGTTGTATATGACATTTGCTATTAACAAAAAGTTTTAATTTGGGATCTTGACTACCTCACTAGAACAACATTGATCTATACTCTAACTTCTTTGTTGACCTCAAATGTAGTAAAGGTGTGGATGCATTCTAGATACAAGAAAAATACATCATACTATACTACTTTTTACGAATTGCTCATACGTTTAAGGGTTAAAGAGGCATAGGAAATACGTAATCAGCTCTTGCTCAATATTACGAGTTTTTTTGGACGCCTTTGTGCAATGCGGAATAAACTTGCAAAACTTTAAATGAGGCGGCGACCATTGGTTCAAGGATACCTTGCGTAACCTAATTACGTTATGGAATGCCCGTCAGTCAATGGGTTCCTGGATATAATCTGTTGTGCCCACTCGCAACTCCCACCGCTTGCTGGAGCCCAGCGGATTATATTTAGGAACCCTCCTCCCAACGACCGTTCCATAGTACAAAATCTATCAATTAATTTTGACTTTTTTACAATTGTGAATAGTATTTAATGTGATTCTTGGACTTCACCTAATTTCACATAAAATATTTCTATACATGATTAAAGAAAGTACTCACGTGATTGATAATCATGTTTGTTTAGAAAATTTATGGGGAGATAGATCACCCGACTTTGCCAATCCATGCAAAATCTATTTGAGTATCGGTTTAAAAAATTATAGACACCAATCACCTATTGTTAAGCAATTTTCTTTAAATATGTAAATCAAAAGGTACACGAGAATTTTTTTCATAAAATATTATTGCTCTATTTTCATTGTCATAAGATTGAACATTATGCATTAATGAATTCTTACTGAGTTGAGTAGAATTCACATGATTCTATGGATATTACATTATATATGATTATGTATTTTATATGTATATGCATACGTATGCGTGTTTTTTGTGCCCCTGCACAATCCAACATAGTTGAGATGCGGAGTAGGCAATAGAACTTGTAGCACTCTAGCATGTCCCAATCTTTGCCTTTTGTTGGTCCAATTTTCGAAATATGCTCCCAATACCTAGATAGAAAGAGTAACAAGCTAAAATTATAAATATTCTTTTATATACTCAAAATAGAAGATATTACATGACATCTAGGTCATGCATGGGTGGGATCACCAAGAATTAACCAATTCATTAGCCCTAAAGTCAATGTAAGATTCTATTCAACTCTAATTTGATTAATAACTGTGGATACATTTGAGATAGTCAACCGTGCATAATGGAGTTGTAATCTCAAATATGCTACTTGACATCCTACTTAACCCCTAAACGACACAATTTGTCGCTGCAGCCAAAATAAGGTATTTTTCCCGTATTCAGAGGTGTTGTTGTTTTGGGTTTTGCTTGGATTTTTGAGGGTTGTGTATTGCTATTCTTCTCCACATTTTGCAATGTTTGGCATGTTTGTGCAATTGTTCTTTCGATTTTGCAAAGCGTTTGTATTGGAGGTGGGTTACAAATACGTAGCTGGAGCATATTTGCGACTTAAGGAACCCTGCGATGGATCCCCAAAATGAACATGTTGCCGAAGCACCAAGAGCAAGCGCTCTCGTCTAGTCGCTCCGATTCACAATCCGCAACAAAAAAAGAACAAAAATCAGATTTAAGTCACCGTAGAATTACAATACGGCCAAGATTTTATAATTCCCTGTGGTTGCTTAGGGGTTAATTCATGTCTTTACTATAGGACAAATTAGAGCTTGTAGATATGGTCTTGGGTTTTGTTGGCTACCATCCAACATTTCCCTATTTCCATTTTCAACCAATTTTGATAAACATGTATTAAATAATGCTTAATATGTATACGATAATTGTATTATTTTTTGAAAATCTAGACAATGTTTTTCCATCTTTATTAAAGTTTGACCAACTCATTAGCATTTTAACTTGCCAATAATACACCAATTGGCTATTCTCCTTGCACGTCATGGTTATTACTTTGGGCAAGTTTAGGCAAAGGAGAGGGCATGCGAGAAGCAACCCAGACCGGGCAACGTGGCCGCATATGCTAAAATTAGGGTGCAAACTTCAAGGCATAGATGCAGGGATACGTTTGTGCCCCAATTAACCCTTAAAGGACCAAAGAGCCCAATACGGCCAAAGGGGTGCCTGGAAGTGTGAAAGTATATAAAAGAGGCAGTTTTAGCTCAAACTTTGGTCTGCCACTCAAGTCCAAATGGAGTTGTTAGTTCAAGAGAAATTTTGGATCGGCTTGTTGTTCCTTGAAGCGCCTCCTTTGCTCTAGATTCTACATGGAATATGGAAAATATTCAATTTTTCAATAATTAGGAAAAGAATGTCTTTGGGCAAACAAAGGGAGCGGCTTAGAGAGCAAATGGGATGTGCTCTCATGTCTTGTATTGTACAAGGGAGAAGCTTGGTGATGTGTCTTTTTTTTTTTTCTTGATTTGGGCAAGGTTTTTATAGCACTAAAGTAAGGAACTAGTGAAATCTAGCTACTTTGAGTGGCCATATCTTTTGGAGTTTTTATCCATTTGTGGAGTTTTTTTTCCATCAAGTATAGCAAGACACAATCTCATGGGATTAGCCATTAGGTAAATCTTTTTTTTAAGAAAATATTACATGTAAGTCCAAAATCCATATTTTGAATTGTTGCCCAAATTGGAAAACATGAGATTCTCAACAGTGGGGATTTTACAAATTCACTTGGATTTGAAATCAAATTGGTTTAAAACATTTGATTTATAGTTAGGTATAGAATGACCGGTTTGAATTATGTGATTACTTGTTCAACTTCCCAAAAACTTGGAGAATGTGTTGAAAATTTCATGTTGAAATTATGTTGAATTTTCTTAACAAGACGCTTAGGGGTTAAAAGAAGAAGAGAAAAATTACATGCCTGTACATCTCGACCATTTGCGACAAACAAACAAGCTAGCAGTTTAGGGTTGGTCCATCGTGACAACCATTCTACACATCACTTGAGAGAGGAGACGATGTGAACTAAAGGTTTGATATAAAGGGCTTGAGGTTTAATGGCCTCAACTTGTAGTGTAAAACAACCGTAAAGAGAAAAATCCCCCACTCCACCACCTTGTTGGGGTTTCCTAACCTAGGGTTTAAGGAAAAACTTGCATTAAGTATACCGTTAGTTGGTTGAAATCGCAAAAATCCCAATTAAAACATGGAACTATTATACCAAAAATTAACCAGTTTTTAAAAATAAATCCAATAGGTTATACAATGTACACTGAAGATTACAATTAGTTTGCCTTGCTGTGAAAGTTACCTCATAACTCATTGTTTGGCCACTTGGAGGCAAATGCAATTCTTTAAGTTTTAGGATTTCACATGGTTTATGACATGGACAATGCTATTTTGTTTTACCGCAACACTATTGTTGTTGCAAAGACCTTTACAATTTTTTATTGCAATAAGTATTAAGGAAAATTGTAGCAATATATAATTACATAATATGACATGTCAATAAATTAGAGTTGATAACCTAAGCCAATATTTAGTGAAGAATAAGAGCCACTTTTAGACCAAAAGAGGTAGTCCTATAGGACACAACGCTTTTTCTAGTGTTTGGTCTATCTCCATTTGGTGGGAAATTGTCATGGCACCATTGATTTTATCCATCAAGTGGAAGGTTTTATACTAGGAACTAGATGTCCAAAGGAATTATAGTTCTATTCCCACTTGTTAAAGACTGAAGTAGCAAGGGAGGGAGTCTTTTGTCCATTGTGCAAGATTTGGGTTCACCTCCCAAAATGACCTCAAATCTTATCCACTACAAGTGAACTCCTCTTTAATTTTGGCAGAAGTGGGTGATAACATGGCCTTAAAACCTACACTAAATATTGCGTTTTCCACAATAATTTCTTGGCATTTTATACTATATAAACATTTACTACTGCTACAGTATCTTTCATCAAAAATGATTGTAACAAACCATTTTTAGATAGCCTATCAACATCATTGAAGCAACAAAAAGACAAACTAGTGGCTTCCAAGTCACAAACCGAGTGAAATCTAAACATTTAGTGAGTTGCATGTACCTCCAAATAGCCAAGTGATGAGTCATGAGGAAACTTACTAGGGTAAGGCAACCTAAGGGCCGCTTCACACTATGACCGGCCAAGTCGAGAGGTCGTGGGATTAGGTGGCCAAACTTTGGTGAGAGGCCAACAAAATGGGCTGAAAGTAGGTATTAAACTATTGTTTTTGACACCTTTGGCCACCCTTAGTGTGAAGCCTCCAAAGGCCAAGCCCAAAGGTCAAACTCTTGGCAATGAGCTTCCACGGACTCTCAACTTGAATGGCCATAGTGTGAAGCCTTCAAAGGCCAAACCCAAAATCCAAAGTCATAAATTTCATGGCCTCTCAACTTGAATGGCCATAGTGGGAAGCCTCCAAAGGCCAAGTCCAAAATCCAAAGCCATAACATTTATTAGACCTTCCAAATCCAATGGCCAAGATCTTGTGAGCTTTTGATTATTTTATGAAAACAATGTGACGGCCTCTCAATCGTAATTTGGGTCTCCATTTTTGCTTGACCCAAACTATTGCCAAGAGGCTATGAACCTTAGGTGATAAAGTGTTGCCATGTAAACATTTGGAGGATGATGACCTTTGGAGTTTGACCTCTAGTGTAAAGAGTTGAGTGACTGGACTCTCGATTTTGTGCAATCTAATTGGCGTAAACCGACAACCTTTAGACCTTTGACCATAGTGTGAAGCCGCCCTAAATGCAATATTCAATGTAGTAACCGTCCACTTCACTATGAAAACTCCACTAAATAAAACCCTCTCACCGCCCAAATGAAACATTCCTAAATAAGCTTATTGTCTACTTTCTAGTCTGAACAGGCCCTACATAGAGGAAAATTGTAGGAATTAACCAGTGCATGCCCGTAGAAAACGGGTTGACATTTGACAATGGTAAATACGAGATTTTAGCTGGTCTAGCTAGCCTTTGCGAACATGCTCGGTGCAGAATATTAACTCAATCCCACTTTGATTTCTCAACAAGGGCCCTAAATCAAACACGTAGTCCCTAACCAAAAATAATGGAAAACAATGGCACCAATCATTCCATCATGATGCACTAATCATTGGTCACCTACTTAGCCAATGAGTGCACATCATGCTAGAAAAGCAGGAGCGAATACTGTAGTACCCCACTGCAGGAAAAAGAAACTCAGGGTATGTTCACACGTAGTGTTAGCCAGGGTTTTTTTTAAGGATTTCAACTTATGGAAGTGTTGGCGATAATTTATGACTGTAATTCATTAAGGTGGCTATATTGGAAAACACTTGAAGAAGCATGTTTTGTTCATGACAAAAGGTGGAGAGAATTTTGGCTACCAATGGTTTCTTATTACACAAGTAAGGAGGCACAAATGAAGTGTATTGGTCATGACTTCTGAAAAATTACTACAATTAAAGTGTGAGAGATGAAATATGTGGCGAATAGGACACCCATATTATCTTGGTTGGAGATTAAGTTGGCAATGCCAGTCAACCAATAAGGGAATACATATACAATCCTCAATCAAGGTTTGGCTATAGGGTTATCAATTACAAGTGAACATTGGCAAAAAAGACACCCTTTTTCACATTTATTTCCAATAGTGATAGTGAAGCATAATTTTTCATGATGAATTTTGGCTATTTTTAGCCAATAAAAGAAACGCTAGTGGTAACCCTTGAGCACCCTAGCGCCCCAAATCTAGCCTCTCCATTTTCAGCAATATGCTAGCTTTGACCATTATAATCTTTTGATTTGTACGATGAATGTTTACCAAATTTTTCATACATCTGCAAACCCTAAGCATTGTGCAAGATCAAAGGCTAACTCTTGTAAATGTTGTTTTTGAACTTATATCACCAGATTGTTTGCAACAAGGTCCAACCCGACACAAATTTGGGTTGGGCGCTCAGGGATTAAGTGTCTAAAGGTGTGTCCAAATGCATCTAATTTTTTTTCACTAAGATTCCTTCTAACACCAAGTGTGAACATATCCTAACGTAGGAGCAAGGTTTAAATTTTGTTTTTTCACTGATTGCGCGATTGGCACCCACCAGTGTCAACACATAAGGAAAAATTGTACAAAAATGGAGAGAATTGACAACAAGCACAAATTCATCCAAAAAAATACTTATATTAGTAAAATTCATGCATATTTTGGCGAATCTTGTCTTTGCTCAAGTAAGGACCTGGCAAATTCATCCAATTTCTTGCCCTAATTTTCTAGTGTTGTTGTTGCCATGTAGAAATCTAGGTAAGATTTTGGCAGAAATTTGCCAGGAATAAAATGTTGGGTAGGAGGTTCTAATTTGGAGCAAGGTTCTAATTTGTTGCACTTCTAGGAAAGGCTAACATGTTCCTTCAAGTATCTATTACTGTCATTGATGATGAGTTAGGTGGGCTTAGCTAACTCATCAATGACAGTAATAGAAACTTGTAGGAACATGTTAGCCATTTCTATAAGTGCACTAAATTAGAACCCTGCTCCAAATTAGAACCTCCTACCTTATTTATACTTCACCGTGTCTTGTTTGACCCTTAAACATGGAGCTGGTAACCTCTATGAGCTTGGGTACAATGTTCTACAATGATATTTAGTGCTCTCATTGGTGTGGCAAGTGTCCAGGAAGCTGCAAAAGTCAACAATACATGATGACCATATGAGATTTGCAAGAAGAGTAGCATGGGACCAAAGACCATGTTTGTGAATCTTCTCAAAATTTAAGTTACCTAAAAATACGAGTATATTTTGTGAGGTTATTTCTTGCATTCCATGATACACCATGTATGTATGATCACTTGTAAAAAAATTAAGATGAAAATCGGGTATTTTTTGCCCTCCAAAGGGTTTTTTAATATTTTACCATCAAACAATTTTTGTCCACCTTGTCATTTAAAAGGTTAATGAAAGATTGTGAATAGTGTGCTATGTATGCTACACTTTTCTAAATCTAAATTACTCATGTAATTTTGAACTTTTTAGATGTTTTAATTTAATTTTGGATTGTGCAAAATTATGACAAATATCCCAAAGTTGAGGTAAAATACCAAAATACCTTCCAGCTTGTAAGCAATATATGGGAGATCTATTTATGTTTGCATCTCCAGAAAATAAAAACTCGATTATTATTTTTGAAATTAAAAATGTCCAAATTTAATAAAATCAGGCATATATTCATTTGAATCATACATTTTTCTATTAATACCAATGAATTGGAAGTATGTCAGGCAATAGACTGTACCAACATATTGTAAATGCTTTCTACAAGAATTGGATAAAATGTACACGATTCTTATTAGTTTCAATTATTTATAAATGTTAACCCAACTTAATTTACTATTTGCATCAGGAAATAGGTGTAAAATCCTTTTTATTGCAATACTGTGCACGTTCTGGAACATATGAAGAAGGCTTTTACTTGTTTCCATTTGTGATTATTTTGAGGGCCTATTTTATTACAATGTAAGCGAATAGAGTTGGGTATAAAGGGTGTATCAAATCTAATGCTAATTACATACTTGAAAAGCCCAGAAAGGCCGTTTTTCAACTCTAATTCTGGCTCATGGTATTAATTAAAAGATCTAAATCATACTAGGTTTGTTGGACAAAAAAAGATGAAGGATCTAGAGCTAAAAAATAGAGTTGAAGTTGCAACTTTTATGTCAAGGTATATTTTCAATTTAGTGATATTTTGCCCATGGTCCATACCTTCTATAATATCATCAATATTAACTATATGAAGTAGATGTGGTAAAATAACTGAAAAGATTTAGTGTAAATATCAGCGGCCTTTTTATAATTTAGAATTTAAACACATTCTACATTTTATAGACAAAAAAAACTAATAAATTTGGAGGGAGATTTTCTAGTTTTGGTTTACTGAGCTTGTCTCGTTGTACCATTTTTTGGATAAATATTTTATTTAAGTCCACAATATCAACAATTTCAAAGACACCTTGAAAAAAAAAAATTAAATTGTTGAATAGTTGCATGTACTTCAATTCCTAAACCTTTTTAAAATGACATTATAACTTTGTCAAATATGATCTAGCTGCTCCATAGTACAATCCCCTTGTCAAGCCACTATCAATAAGAATAAATCATATTAATCACAAATAGCAAAATTTTGAAATCATTAATCAATCCAGAATGTGTTGGGTTTGTTCTTTGTTGCACTTTTAAAATAGGTTAAATTGGAAGTTGCACTACCTTAAAAAACTAGGGAAATACATGTGTATATTTAATAACATTGAATTGGACCTGCCTCATTGCTTTTGCAAAGTTCACAAATCTTGCTAGTTTTAGCAATTATAGCCATTTGTTTTTGTACCTACAAAAACATAAACATCAAAGTAAGGAAAAAATATTGGGTAATTTTTTTGGCATAGGCTTATTTTATTTTGATACCATCCACCTTTAAAACTAAAGCAATTGCAAAATTGGCCAAAAAACTGAGTGAAACTGCCAAGTACCCAATCAAAGAAACAGGAAGTATGCCAAACTTTGGATAAAAGTTTCCGGCATGATAGCACGATGTGGATGAACGTATATTTGTGCACGATTCTATCCATTTTGCCTTACAAGTTTACAATCTAGGGTGCATGTTGCTTGACCAAAGAAAAAAAAGGAAAAGAAACCCTTCCTCCTAGTATTGATCTCTGTGACTCTGTGAGTGCTTGCATCCAAAATGTGGATGATGAATGGCTTCAAATGATTATTGAAGGAGCTTCTTGAAATGGATGAATACTAGGTATGTTTGGAGAGCATTTTTTAGTTGTTTTTCAGCTATGTGTAGTTTTTTTCATTTGGTATTTTTTAATTCTTGAGCAAGGTTCTCAATCAGTTCACATAAAGATAGAAAAACAAAAAACTTGCAAATGATTGAAAATCTTGCCTTTGGTTTTAGAATCTTCATATGCCATAGTTTAAAAAGCCTTGAAAGCTCTAGATCTACATGCCACCTACCCTCTCTTACAATCATAAGGCATCATCAATTTAGCAACGTAAACAAACCACCAAATAAATTACTATTTTTTATATGGTGTAAAATTAGAGGTTGTGATTATCGTCATTAGAAGCATACAAAAAAGCTCTTTATATAAATACAACAATACATGTAATTGCAAATTGGACAATCAAAATAAAACCCATTGAAAGCAAGTTAAAAGACAAAACAATACAACAAACTACGTCTATGAAAGAAAATCCATAGTATTGGCATAGCAAAATCTGAAAATTTGATGTGTAGTTCTCATAAATTATCCCTCTAATGCTTGGTTTGCCATCTCTTTTATCTTTTAGCTTTTTTTTCAATGGGCTATTTGGTTGTTTAACCCCTAAAGGACCATTGCCTTTATTTTGTCAAAAGACACTCAAAAATGTCACCTCTATGGCAAAGAGTAAAAAAGTTTGAAAATCAGTCTTTTGCATATCTAATTGTAGGATCTTGTACTAGACTACTATAAGAATGTGTCATTCAAAACTCAAGAACTTTGACCGCACAGATTGGAAGATACTTGCATTTAAAAAGTCAGAAACAACTTTTTTTGCACCTTGCATGACTAGATTATTTTACTTTGAACTTTTTTAACTTAAAATTTTTGCACCACAAAGTTTGGAATTCTATTTTTGCATGGTGGGAAGTTGAGTTGGTAATCTAGGGGAAAAATTACAAAAAAAATTAGTTTTCATACTTTAAAAAAAACATTAGGCAGACAAAGGTATGAGATTGAACAAAAACTTAAATTGCTAGTAACCTTGCAATGGAATTGAAATGCAATAATCCCAATGGTGAGATTGTTCTAGAAAGCAAAATTCACCCTCTCCAACAATTTGTTTTGAAAAATACTAAAATTGCATTCAAAATGAAGTTTATAAGTTATTTTTTCAAGAAGATGCTTGAATTGCCCAAAAAACAAGATTGTCCATAACTTTCTCATAACTAGTTCAAATGGAATGAATCAAAGCTTCAAATGTAGAAAAAGATATAATCTATGAGAAAAAAATTTAATTTTTTTTTCAAGTTTTTATAAGATTTCTTTTTGCCGCCTGGAGTCCCCAAATTTGTGCTTATTTGGGCATAACTTTTGCTCCTTGGCATCAAATGGAATAAAAATTAGATGCCCATGCTAATCTTTGAATTCCCCATCTTTAATAAAAGTTTCAAAAAATTATGCAAAGTAGTTTGGCCATAGATACATGCCCAAAATCCCATTTGTCTGCCGAAAAGATAGTTGGTCCTTCAGGAGTTAATTTGCAATTGCGTGTATTTTTTAATTATTTAAAAAGTTTTTAATGTATTCTTTTAATGATAGAAATCACATGTTATAATTTTGTATTATATAGAAAACAATAATACATTTGATGAGTTGTTTTTGGTAGTCTAAGGGGTTGAATTTGAATGTTTTAACACATTTGACATTGTATTTGGCCACTTGAGCTAATTTTGAAAATAAAAAACCTTTACTACATTGAATATTGCATTTGCGTTGCTCCAAACTAATTTCTTGGCATTTTAACTATGCAAATATTTACAATTTCTATAGTAAATTTAATCAATAATTATTGCAATTAAAATTTGTTAAAGGTCTTGGTAACAACAAAGTGTTAAAAATCTTGGTAACAACAAAGTTGTTGAAGAAAAAAATTTAGTGGCATCCTCATTGTAAATCATGTGGCATCTTAAAATCTATAGAGCTGCATGTGCCTCCAAGTGGCCAAACAATAAGTCATGACGTAACTTTCCAGTGTAAGGCAACCTAAGGGTTTTTGCATTCACACATGCGTAGGCACCTTCGCATGCAATACTTGGATGAGAAATGCTCAGGGCCCCTCAAAAGGTTTGCTTCACTCTCAACTTGAGCCTGTCAAGGAATGGCCCTTGAAATTACTATTCATTCGAAGTTTAGTTAGTTTTATCTTTTTCTCCACTTCTTCTCCACTTAATCCCGAAAGGACCAAGCCCATTTTTCAGTGAAAGTTACTGAAAATTGCCACTTTTGGGGGAATGAGTACAAAGGTAGGAAAAATAATTATTTTTGGAAATCCAACCGTAAGATCTTGCCCTAGACTATGGGAGGTAATTGTGGAAAAAAAGTTAGCTCATTCTAGATGTAGAGGAGTGAGATATTGACTTTTGAAGTGAAAAAAAAAGTTTTTTCCGTGCTGCCCAAAATTTTTAGAAGCCTTTGATTGCCTCTAAATTAAAAAAATGCTCTATGCAAACGTGAGGTTTATTTTTCCCATGTAGATGACCAAGTTAGGTAAGTGTGGGAGAGTTTTCAAATGAATTGGAGGTGTGGATCATATTTTGTAAAATCTTGCAATGCTGTAAGGCCATCAAATTTGCATATACACTAGGCAAATTGGAGTATTTATATAAAATTGTGAAATGTGAATTGCTCTAATCCAAATGACAAAAACCAAGGAATCTTAGTCTACTACAGCAAGGAAAAAAAAAGTCAAAAACAAATTCACAAAGAGCACAAAAAGTATAGCACCAAAGGCAAAAGGAATGGAAGTATGGGAGTTCCGTACCTGCCCGCAAACTAAACTTTTCAATCATAAATTGGAATTGAATGATTCAAAGCTCCCTACATAGGTATAAATCTAAAGAACCAATTTCAGATTTTTATTTTGAAAAAATATTATTTTTAGAAAAGATTTTGGCTACTCGATCTCCACCTTTTTTCAGAAATTCAGGCATAACTTCTTCAATAAATGTCAGAATGAAGAAAAAATTAGATGCCCATGTAAGTCTTTGAATTCTTCATCTTCCATAAAAGTTTCAAAAAATAAATCAAAGTAGTTTAGTTGTAAGTACATGCCCAAAATCCCAACTGTCCCCCGAGGAGACAGTTGGTCCTTTAGGGGTTAATGATTAGTCAAATAACTTCTTGTGGGACCAAAGGACTATTTGTGAAACACACTTGAAGAGTAAGGATGGGGGACAAATTTTTTAAGGGCTCTCTAAAAGCAAATGGAAACACTTGGCAAGTCATGGATTGAGTGAAAGGGTGCAGATGCTCTAAGAGCTCCTCCGGCCTTCCTTACCACACAGAAGGCACCATAGGGGACTTACAGTGCAACAACTTAGTTGGCCAGGGCAACTCCGGGTTGCCTTCATGATTAAACACACACCCCAAAGGTTGTTGGTGGGGCCATAACTTCTTCATCCCGCTTGAACTCAGCCCGGACAACTTGTCAACTTGGTTAAATCTTTGCTTTTGCAACTTCAATCCTCCGCTAGCCAGCACTTCCTGGCTAGGAGGTGTGAAATGGGAAGCATGTCTAGGTTATTCTTTTTTTGGTGTGGCCACTTTGGCACATATAGAAATTTGGGTTTTTCTATTGCAAACAAGTAGACTATGTGCTATTCCTAGTTGCACAAGTCTTGAAGTAGATTTAACTAACTAGCACAGTGATTTGGAGGGAATGTCAAGCAATTGTGAAGGTTGTGCAATGGAATGTACTTGATCGAGGGTAACAATTAAGATAAGTAATACAAGGTTCAAATTGAAGTCTGAATGTGAGCTTATCTACGTGATAATAAGGTGATAAATGTTGCAAGTAGTATACATGCTCGAGATGTGGTATCCCTGTTTGAGATGTGGTATCCCTGCTCGAGATGAAACCTAATGCAAGGTTATTGAGGAAGAAAGTGATTATTTGATACACGTCAATCAACTATTGTGTCTGGACACAAAAGCTATCAACATGCTCCCTGAAACGAGCAAGAGAGCTAGCAAACAAAAGTAGATTCTTGTTTTTACTGTAATTTGGGAGGTAAAGATTCAATCTCCAAAAAAAGAAGCAAAAATTATGCTCACCAAAATTTGGAGAGTGCAGTGGTAACTACTGTGTTTGAGCTCGTGCTTGATGAGGCCGGAAGAATTTATTACGGGTGGTGTGTGCCCGATACGGCTGATTTCTAACACTTGCCGAGCCTAGGCCCAATATTTGCCAATGTTCAGTGTAAGAGCATCATCAACCCAAGACGAGGAACGGGGCTGCACTGGCGTTTTTCTCAAACTCCAACTCTGAAATAACTGGACCCCACAATAGAAATACTAGTGCAACCCCGTTCCCCGTCTTGGGTTTATGATGCTTTAAGGCTGGAGCTGCTCTAAGCTTGTCAAGGCAACCTAAGGTAGACACACCCAAAACCAACCCCTCCCCTTGGCTGACCATCAATGTATCCAAAGTGTACATTTCAGTTCTGAAATGTACACTCTCAGTACATATGGTTGGAATTGGGGAGGCCTTGTTAAAGGGTCGGGTATGGGTGTGTCTACCTTAACCCCTAAATGCCCAAGGATGTTTTTCTTGTTTTTGGAAGGGAGTTTTGAAGTTTTTGAATTGTCCTTGTAAGATCATTATTAAACATCAAAACAAAATTGTAATTGTTGAATCTTGAACTTCAAGGTTTCTAGATGGCACTACCCAAAAAGAATCCAAAATGGCCATGCAGATTTTAAGATATTTGTGATTGAATGATGATGAGTATGGAATTTTTTGCTTTTTTTAAGCTACCCAAAACTTCTAATACAAATTAGCAACTTTTAGATACAAAATTGGGAGACAACCACTTAGGAGCTTTAGTGTTTATTGTTGTTACTTCAAAACCAATGGCCCCTCTTCCAAATCCACAACCACAATTTCATAAATGAGCCTGTAACGCAATTGTCAAAATGCAACCGTCTAATACAAAGAAATTTTCAACTTCAATTATTGACCAAAAATCATTATGAATGAAAGAAAATTCAACGACGAAAGGATCTTAATTTCTATAACAATGACATTCCAAGTGAAACTAATCCAAAAGCACTTTTAGATTTTGTTAAATGTCAAAATTTTAGTAAAAAGGTCCTTATTGCCCAAGAGAGTGCCCAAGGGAAATCTTCACCTTTTGCTCAACTTGATACCCATCTTTTCAATGTGGCAACTTCTCATAGGCTTTGTGACACTATTCACAACACTATTCAAGACAGAAAATGTATGCTTGTAGTTAACCTTCTACCAAAAACAAATGGAGTAAGATATGGAGGAAGTTGAATTTAAAAAGCAAAACTAATTTTAATGTGCAACTTTTCCACAAAAAAAAACCTCAAAATAATAAAATCTGTAATTTCAACAAGGTTTCAAAGTGTCCTGAAATTTTTTGGACACCAGAATATGGTGCCTTGGGCATTTAGGGGTTAAATGCAATATTCAGTATATATTGAATGTAGGGTGCCACGTGGTGTCCACGTAGGACCCCCAATGGATAGCGCACAGCTCCCTCTTATTGGAGGAGACCCTCCTTTCCTTCTCGACCCGCCCTCCCTCACCTCTCGCTCGCTGCAACCTTGCTCTTCCCGACTCCAGAACTCGCTTCCGAATTCGCACAATCCCCGATCGACGGAGCAGCTTCAAAATCCAAAGTCTCTCCCACACAGGCATGGCTGCATCCACGCGTCATGGCATTCTACAATGGCGATCAATCAACACGCTTGTGACAAGGTCTTGAATTCTCGACACACTGAATTGTTTCCACTTTGCAGCTGAGCATGTGATAGTCGGGAGGAGCCCGGGGCTCATCGCAGGAGCAACGCCAACCATTCTTCCAAGGTAAGAAAAAAACCGTTCTGTGAACGTAGATTCCACGGACTGTTCTTGTGCTCTCTCGCAATTGCAGGTCTTAATTCAAATTAGGGTTTCTAAATCGTCCGCCATTGTTGCGTCGGGAAGTTATGAACTCCACTTGAAGAGAATTCTTAGTACATCTTTGTGCAAAAGAATTTCATTTGAGAATTCCACCATTTGCGCTTTGTTAACAATTTGAAATATCGACGTTTTTCTTAATCTGCTTCGTGAAAGGAAGTGGTAATCTTTCTTATTGTGCAAGATAATTGAATGAGGCGTGAAAGAAGCGAGAATGGCTGTTTGTGGAGGTTTGTGGTTTCATGAAAATAGTACATCTTTGTGCAAAAGAATTTCACTTGAGAATTCCACCATTTATGCTTTGTTAACAATTTAGAATATCGAATTTTTATATCAATCTGCTTCGTGAAAAGAAGAGGTAATATTTCCTATTCTGCAAGATAATTGGATGAGGAGGCGTGAAAGAAGTGAGAATGGCTGTTTGTGGAGGTTTGTGGTTTCATGAAAATAGTACATCTTTGTGCACAAGAATTTCACTTGAGAATTCCACCATTCGTGCTTTGTTAACAATTTAAAATATCGACGTTTTTCTTAATCTGCTTCGTGAAAGGAAGTGGTAATCTTTCCTATTGTGCAAGATAATTGAATGAGGCGTGAAAGAAGCGAGAATGGCTGTGGTTTCATGAAGATTGGTCGCAATGGCATCTCTTGACGGCATTGATTGGCAGGGGAGAAATTGTACGAGAATGGAAGTCGTGATGGCGCAGTCGATTCTTGCTGGCGGTAGTGCATTTGCGCCTTACAGCACCGGTTTCAAGCGAACAAATCATTTGTCGACACGACTCTGTAGCTCGGCCACACTGAATGCGAAGCGCCAAAGCGGCGCCGTTAGTGTTCCTAATGGAGGGAGTATGAGAGAAAGCATTAGGGTTAGGGCGAGCGTTGCAGAGGAGCAGTTAACGAGCTCTAACGATGCAAGCAGCGAGGATGCAAGTCGAACGGAGACAGGAGTGGTGATAGTGGGAGCAGGATTAGCAGGATTAGCAGCTGCAAGACAATGTGCAAAAGATGGCATCCCTTTTCTTCTCGTTGAAGGCAGCGATGGAGTCGGAGGACGAGTGCGGACGGACTCGTACCAAGGCTTCTTGCTCGACCGGGGTTTCCAGATTTTTATAACAGCGTATCCCGAAGCACAAGCGGTGCTGGACTACGAAACCCTAAACCTCCAGACCTTTTACGCCGGGGCGTTGGTCTGGTTCAACGGGGCGTTTCATCGCGTCGCCGATCCGATTCGTCACTTCACTGATGGCGTGGGCTCTTTGTTCAATCCCATCGGATCTGCCGTTGATAAAATCGTGGTCGGCATCGTCAGGTTGTAGCGATTCTCTCTCTCTCGAAACTACGCTGAATATTGCATTTAGGTTGCCTTGACAATTAGGTTGCCTTACCCTGGTAAGTTACCTCATCACTCATCACTTGACCACTTGGCATGGAGGCGCATGCAACTCACTAAATATTTAGATTTCACATGATTTAAGACTTGGAAGACACTAGTTTGTCTTTTTGCAATTTCATTGTTGTTGATAGGCCCTCCAAAAATGGTTTGTTGCAATAATTTTTGATGAAAACATTGTAGCAGCAGTAAATATTTATGTAGTGTGAAATGTCAAGAAATTAGTGTGGGGCAACCGAAACGCAATCTTCAATGTAGAAAAGGCCAGATGACGTAAAACAAAAACCTGAGCATACTTATACTCGTGAGCCCTATTGGCCTTAGGTAGCAACACCCATAACCATCAACTGTACCCATAACCATCACCTCTAAAATCTTGGAAAATGTGTGGAAGTGAATAGATGTCATTACAAGGATGTACAGCATGTGAACATGAAACCTTAGTGCTAGTATTAGGTGCAATTGCTGTCGGCTATTTCAAAATTCACAACTTAATCTCACAATATTCAAATAATACATTCAAAAGTGCAAACTCATCATTTTTCTCTTGCTAATAGGATCCTATAATTTGCTAGATGTTTGTTAATAATCATCATGTTCAAAACCCTTAATTTGACAATTATGGGTGTTGCTACCTTAAACTAGAAAAGGCCAGATGACGTAAAACAAAAACTTGAGCATACTTATACTTGTGAGCCCTATTGGCCTTACTATTATTGTCCACTATGTTGATGCTAATAACTTTCTATTGCCTCCACTAATCTCACTACATAGGACTAATTAATATGTACACCCACAAACGTTAGTGTCCCCATAACTGTCACCTCTGAAATCTTGAAAAATCTATGAAAATGAATAGATGTAATTACAAGGATGTACAACACGTGAACATGAAATCTTGGTGTTGGTTATGGGTGCAATGGCAGTTTGCTCTTTAAAAATACACAATTATTCTCACAGTATCCAAATAATTCCATCAAAAGGACAAACTCGTTACTAACAGGATCCTATATTTTGCTAGCTGCTTATTGACACTCATCATGTTCAAAACCCTTAGTTCGACGCTTATGGGAGTACATACCTTAGTGGTCTGTAGTTACTCGTAATCATGAGGAACAGTCATGCAGGTATGCTGACGCGTGTCCTGCATCCGGACGTTGCTCCTGTTCCAACACAGGTTACGTGCTGCAGTGAAACCGGTGTCCGAGATTCTGTCTGCAGAAGAGACGACGATTGTGACTCGGTTGAAATCCGAGGGATTCTCCGACGCCATGATCGATCGCTTCTTCCGACCTTTCTTCGGCGGGATCTTCTTCGACAGAGAGTTGCAGACGACGTCGCGGTTGTTCGAGTTCGTTTTCAAATGCTTGGCGTTAGGGTCGAACACCATTCCAGCAGCTGGCATTGGCGCTATTCCGAAACAGATGGCGGCTAAGCTCCCCGAGGGATCTGTTTTGCTCAACTCCAAAGTTGCGAAATTGGATGAGAATGGCGTGATTGTGCTTGAAAGTGGCCGAATGATCAAAGCGATTTACGGTGTGGTTGTTGCTGTTGAAGGTCCTGAGGCGGCACGTTTGCTTGGGAAGAAGCTGCCCGCTTCGGAATCTGTTGAAAAGCCGCCCCGGAGTACAACTTGCTTGTACTTCTCGGCAGATTCTTCTCCCATTAAGGTATAACTCAACCTCAAACCTACCATGCCCTGATCCTGGACACACAATCTCAACTTTGAAAAGAGAATGGCTGGTCTTTGCTCTTTAACGCCATATTAGGTAAATTGGGAAAAACGGAGGTACCATTTTGTACTCCACCTTAAACCCAAAAAGTTACCTTAAACCAAGGTATTATATTCCGTCTAAACCACTATAATTTTTTCCCTCTCAAATTTCTCCTCTCAGGTGCAGACACGTGTGCCAAAAAAGCACTGTAGCTTGGTTGAGGTGATCACCTCAAACCTTCAGGGAACCCTTCAAAAGTCCCAAAATGTGCTCTTTTGCCCACTTTACCTAATATGGTGTTCTTTGCTCTTTGTTTCTCATTAACCCCTCCAAGCCATGCTTGGCTGGAGTTTGTTTGTCTTTTATTCCCTGCAATGGATTTTTATTCATTTGTGTCAACAGTTACAATTTTGAGAAGAGAATGTAAGCAAGAGAATCGCGATTGTAATGTTCATGATGAGCTCAAGTAGCTAAAAGTCTGCTATGTTTCTAAATTCAGCTCTGCAGTATTTGCAATTTTATATAGGTGTTAAGGTAGTGTGCTCTAAAAGCGACACTTTCATATAAAGAGTCCCATAGGAAGCTTAGGAATACATATGAAGTGGTCTTTGAATGGACTCCTTTAAGTCATAGAAGAAAAGGTGTATTCTATTGCAAGAGCCAATCATATTCCTCAGTTTTACCTCATCTCTTCACAAGTTGCAGGGGGACGGTTTATGGGAGACCTAGAGTCACAAGACTACAAAAAACTTTGAAAATTCATTGACAATTCAATAATGCTTCAAAAATATGAAAGAAATTGTGTTACATTTATCATCCATTTCTCTTTGTCTAAAAATTAGACAAACAATCTTCCTTTCTTGAAAAGCCCATGAAAATGTAGACTAGCCCTCAAAGTGACTGTTTTAGAGCAAACTACCTTAAACACCATATTTGTTAATTTGGGAAAAACAAGTGTACCACTTTGTACTCCACCTTAAACCCAAAAAGTTACTTCAAACCAAATTCGAAGGTATTAATTTAGTCTGAGCCAGTAAGATTTTTTCCCTTGCAAATTCCTTCTCTTAGGTGAGGACACGTGTAGGTTTTAGGAGGCCACCTAAAACCTTCATATCAAAATCTGAAAGTCCCAAAATGACCTGTTTTTCCCAAATTAACGAATATGGTGTTCTTAGAGATGTTTGGTATGAGGTTTTGCTAAATTTAGCCACGTTTTTTTTAACTCTGTGCAGGAGCCTATTCTGTTACTCAATGGAACCAAGAGTGGCATTGTGAACAACATGTTCTTCCCCACCACGGTGGCGCCCTCGTACGGCCCGCCAGGGAAGACACTGGTGTCGGTGAGCTTGATCGGGCAGCACGAAGGCACGGGGGATGCGGAGCTGGAGCAGGCGGTGCGAGGTGAGCTGCGGTCGTGGTTCGGGGCGGGCGTGGTGGACGCATGGCAGCATTTGCGGACGTACCGCATTGCCCTGGCGCAACCATATCAGGAGCCTCCCACAGTGCTGCAGAAAGAAGTGCGAGTGGAGCAGGGGGTGTACGTGTGCGGTGATCACCGGTACTCCAGCACCTTCGATGGCGCTCTCGTGTCTGGGCGCCGTGCTGTGCAGGCCTTGATGGCTGATTGTAAGCTCACGGCGTCGCAATGAAAATCCTTGCTCGCTTGCTCTCTTGCTCTCTTGCTCCTTCCCTTGCTCGCTCGCTTGCTCCTTCCCTTGCTCGCTTGCTTGCTTGATTGCTTCTTCCCTTGCTCGCTTACTTGCTTAATTGCTCCTTCCCTTGCTCGCTTGCTTGCTTGATTGCTTCTTCCCTTGCTCGCTTACTTGCTTAATTGCTTCTTCCCTTGCTCGCTTACTTGCTTGATTGCTTCTTCCCTTGCTCGCTTACTTGCTCCTTTCCTATCTTGCTTGCTTGCTCGCTCCTTCCCTTGCTTGCTGGCTTGTTTGCTCCTTACCTTGCTTGTGCATGTCTCCTCGTCTCTCTATTTGGTAGGAGGCGTGGAGATTGGAATTTTCTGATGGAACATGAAAAAATCGGGTTTTCAAATGTAACCAACCATGTCATTGAAGAATTTCCTTCTTGTAGTTATTTTGGAAAACCAGGGGGAGGGGTTGGATTTTGAGAACGTTTCTGACTTTTGGAATTCCTTTGCTATTGAGTCTTTACCCTTGTCACTAAAAGAAGACAAACTTGCAGGTAGCTGTGATAGGGGTTTCAAAGTTGTTTTTTGGTTTGCTTTCTAGGTGTGACATTTGTGTCACTTGAGAGTTCTATCTTCTAGGAGTACTAGTCTTGACGCCCATTGATGTTAGTGTTTATGTGAATGTGCAAGGATTTGTTACGAGAATGGAATTGTTGTAGGAAGAATGGATTTGTCATAAGGAGAAAGGATGTGTTGATGCCTATGCTTGTTTGCGTCTACATGAATGTGCAAGGATTTGATATAGGGAGAATGGAATTGTTGCGGGAAGAATTGATTTGGTGTTGTCTACGTTACTCTTATAATGTGCCCATTGAACCAAGGTTGGATTTTGTATCATTGAGCAATTATTGTTGTGTTTTAGGATTGATTTTTTTGTTGTCTCTTTACATGCTACATTGGCAAGTAACAAAGTAGATTTAAGTTTAGGTGATGTGCAAGAAAGACATGTGTGTGTCTATATATAAGAATCTCATTGATTCATTTTGGATGAAAAGTAAAGAGTTTGAGTGCAACTATGAGTTGCATTCCATGCATGTAAGTTGCGCCTTTTACATTTTCTTTATTTAACAAGTTGCATCTTCTATGTTTTTTATTGTTGCATCTTTTACATTTTCTATAATGATCAACCTGTTGGTACAACGGGTGAGCATATATATATATATATATATATATATATATATATATATATATAGTGTTTGTCTAATACTCAAAGGAGTTGAAAGTAGGTAGATGTTTTATATAATGCAACATTAGATAGAGGTGTTGTAAGGTTGGTAGCTTGAATTGCAAACCCTCTCTTGTGAAGGGTCCCATACGTTGCTTAGGAATGGATATGAGGTGGTCCTTGAATGGACCCTCTTTAGTCATAAAAGAAAAGGTGTATTCTATTACAAGAGCCAATCATACTCTTGGATTTCACCTCATCTCTTTACAAGTTGCAAGGAAATGGCTTATGAGAGAGCTAGAATCACAAATAGGTGCTTGTCATAGAAAACTTTGAAAATTCAAGAACAATTCAATAGTGCTTCAAAAAATATGAAAAATTTGTGTTACATTTGGCATCCATTTCTCTTTGTCTAAAAATAGATAAAAGTCTTCTTGCCTCAAAAAGCACATTGAAAGGAAAATTAGCCCTTAAAGTGTTGCTTTTTGAGTTGCTTACCTTAATTTACTTTTGAAGTAGATCATGAGGATTGGCTTGTATGCATGTTCTATTTGAGTTTCCAAGGTCAATGTTGTTTTGAAGTTCTTTAGGCTAGTTTTATAAATTTGAAAAAAAAAGCTGATAGTGAGGACCTTACCAAAAGTTTGCAAAAAGCACAATGAACAAGGGATGGAATGTTCTTATTTGCTTGTGGCATTTTAATGTGTGGTGGTGACTAATTAATGATGAAGAAGTTATATATTAAGACTCTATTAAAATCTTTGTTATATCACAAGCTTTTTTTTGGTTCAAAAAGATGGTTGGATGGTGACCAGCTACTATTTGCGATGCTTGATGAGTCAATTTAATGACAAGGAAGTTAAGCGTTGCTTCAATATTCAATTAATATCACTAAAGTAGTGTGCCCAATTGTCTTGAAGATTCTAGGTGTAAGAACTCTTACATTGAGTTTGGAACCAAGACTAAAATACTATTTAGCATTAAATGTGGGGCATGTGCACCATATTGTCAAAATAAAACTTTGAATACATACATTTCCAACTGTAGTTGAAGAAGATGTAGGTTACTTTGGTTGTAAGATAATCAATATTACGATTCTTGATTCAAATATATAAAGATTTCAACCCCATTCAAGTCTTTCTAATTTTGACCAAACTGCATTGAGCTTTAATGCTATCAAGTTTTGGGGCTATTTGATTGAAACAAGAATTAGGTCATACGGCTTAAGAACAATCTCAAACACTTGTACCATATTATAATATGACTTTGAACATAACAAGAGCCATGCTTTTCATATCCAACAACTTCGAATCAAAAAGTTCGGGCTCTAAGAATTAACCCCTAAATGTTGAGGCCCTTTTTTGAGCTTCTAGGAATTTGCTCTAAATGGAAAAAAAAGTCAATATTTTGATAAGTTGTTCAAAATTGTAACTATACAAATTCAAATTAGATATGTTAAACATCACATAGGAAAAGAAAACACAACAATACCACTTATGTATTGAAAGATTATAATGTTTAATCAAGAGGGTGTTAAAATTGTAAAAATGACTTCAAGTCTTTCAATCATCTTTTGACATGTCAAATCTAAAATGTTGGTCACCAAAAAATATGAGGTTAAAGGGCATAACATACATAACTACAATCAATTTACAACTTTTCAAAATCCCCTCTTCGATTTTTTTGAATGAATTTCTAGTGTAAATTTTTCTCCAAGATCTAGTGTATTTGAGGCTCATTTTCATGAGCACTCATTAAATAAGTCAAGATTGCAATGGACACCCTTACACAAAATCTTGAATAGAAAATTCACAATTAATAGTTTTCAAAATCGGGTTTTTAGTGCTAAAACTAGACTTCAAAAAAAATAGTTATAAAATACAAATTACTAAAAGTAGCAACTTAGTTAGGTTTTATTGAACTTCAAAATATAGTCGCACCAAAATGGGGTGCCTTCGGCAGTTAGGGGTTAAATAGTTAGCAATATTTTTGTTTTATCTCATCTTCAAAGTTTATATATATATATATATATATATATAAAATTAAAATAATGATGTCGTAACAAAACTTGATGACAAACCTATGACATCAGAAGGAAACTTCACTTTTTGTGAATTCAATCCTTGAAGATAAGATGTCCAATCTTATCATTCATATTAACACAAATTTAGTATTTGGATTCATAATAGATAAGCACTTAGGTGGTTTTCAAATTACTGAGAGGCAAGGACTGGGATCTACGTGGGCTCCAAACAACCTGCAAGGGGCAAGTTCATGCAAGCAGAAACAAGGGTAAACAACCCCAGACTTTGCAAGGATGATTAATTAGAAAAATCGGAGAAATATACACAGGTCTAAATAATCTAGATGACGTAAGAGCCTCTTCTTCCACAAAATAGAACAACCCCTCTATCTTTTCTCTCCGCGCATCACCATATCTTCATGTATCTCATCCAAACTTATCACCTCGTATACAAAGCGTTGTTAAAACAAACAATTGAATCACCTAAAATGCAAAGAAACCCTATCGAAAATCTTGCAATTGAGAAGATAACAGTACTACAAAACTTTCACCCTCTTTACTTTAAATCAATAAATTGGGAGCGGGAGAGTAACAAAAACGGCTAACTCCAACCTTCCAACCCACTTTGCTTCAATTGACCAGACATCTGATAGACTGATACCCCACCTAATCATAAAGAATATAACCATTTGAAAATTCCAGCAACAAATTTTTTTTCTTACAAATCCGAACCTGATGTATCACATTCCAGGCTCAGACCCATCACCAGCCGGTGACCAAAGAATCACAGAATCAAGTAAAAAACCATCTGGAACTAGGTGATCAATTTCTTCAACCCCTACAATCCCCTGATATCCAAAGGGAAACCTCAATCAACAGTCACCACACCCCCCAAGAATGTAAAGGCTTCATACGGCATACCCTCAACAGCTGTAGTAGAGCAGCACCAAAGCTTTCCGCCATCGCTCACCTGCAATCCCCTTTCAAAACAAAATATTTAACAAACTAAGTCATGACAAGAGCTTCACAAATACACCAAAATATACAACACGCTACACTCCTGCATCGGACTAAATATTCTCGGCATAAAACAATCCTACATACAACTACTAATAAAATCATTTCTGATTAAAGAGCAGGTGATGTATCCAAAGCGCTCACAATGGAAAATCTTTACAAAACAAGGCTTCGCTAGCTAACACCAACCCTTGTAAAGTTTTGTGGCCTTGCACAGAAAGAGACCCCTTGAGAAAAGAGAAGAATTCATCATCGCCAAAAAAGCATTCAATTTTCAAAACTTGTACACTGAATATTGCGTTTAAGTTGCCCTACACTAATTTCTCTAAATTTTACATTTTACGCTATATAAATAGCGGTCTTTAAGTAGTGAACTATGTGAAATCCTAGTATCTAGAGAGTTGCATGCACCTCCAAGAGGCCAAGCAATGAATCATGAGGTAACATTCCAAGGTAAAGTAAGGCAACCTAGTTGTTAAGACAACCTAAATGCAATATTTGGTGTAGGTTATTTTCAAAACAGAAGGGTTAACAACTGGAGCAACCAACTTTATAAATTTCCTACACCTCGCATTTGAGAAGGATTGTTAAGTCTTATAACCTTGAAATTAACCGGGGGTTGGTGGGATGGAAACACTCTTGTTTGTTTCTTTGTTTATTTCTTTGCTCTAATGACTACAAAGTTGATTTTTTCTCACATTTGCTGCATGTGCACTTTTAACAGAAAAAACGGAGTTGAGTAACGTAAAAGAGGGTCACAGAGACTCACTTGACGATGACAAGAGCGCTAAAACAGCCAAGTCCTTCAGAGATTGGTCAAGGGTGACCACAGAAATGGTTGACTCCGGTGCAGGTGCTCCTTGTAACCCTAAGTGTAGTCCGAAATCAATGTAATCCCCGGGTACCCTGAAAAGGGAAATCATCTTTTTATAAAAAAAAATTTACTTGAAAAGAAAGGGGAGAAGGACTATCATGATTTTGCCAGACCCTGCTTGAGTTGTTTGTCCTTGGGATCTGCAGCAGGGTTTTCAAGGAGTGAGGGGACGACGGGAGGCACGGTTTTAGGGGGGGGTAAAGCCATGGGGAGAGTCATCTTGCGAGACAGCTTCAAGTTGCCACGTAGGTCACGCCCAATGCACACCACGCTCAGCTCCTGCCCCACCGCCAGGTAGTCCGAAACTCGCTCGATACGCTCGTGGGCAATCTCTGTTAAAAAATAACAACTTCTTTTCTGTAAGTATAATTCCAATTTAATTTTGAAATTTTAATATGCTTTCGGAATACTAGAATAATAATAATCATCATCATCATGGATTAGATAAGGGGATTGATATGTCTCCCAAACCCCTTCAGCTATTCTACCACACCCCGGGGTAAATTTTAGATTTCTACCATCAAATAGCTAAATTTGAGAATTTGGAATTCAAATTTGGACTTAGAGACCTTGATTTAGTCTAGAACCATAAAAAAAGTTGCAATTCAACAACACCCAATGAAAAAGCTTAGCTAGGGGGAAAAGTGTTACTTTTACTTTTGTTTGTAAAAAAATATAAGCTTTTTCATTGGGTGTTGTTCAATTAGAACCTTTTTGTGATTCTAGACTAAATCAAGGTCTTTAACTCCAAATCTGAATTCCAAATTATCGAATTCAGCTTTTTGATAGTGGAAACCTAAAATTTAGCCCGGGGTGTGGTAGAATAGTTGAAAGGGTGTGGTAGACATATCAATCCCTTATGATTATTAATAAATAAATTGAAATTTTTACAAATTTTTACCGGAGATGTGCAGCAGGCCCTGGTAGCCCCCGTTGAGCTCCATGAACGCTCCGAAGTCCTTGATGGCCAGCACTCGGGCGGTGTAGGTGCCGCCCACCTCCACCTCCTTGCCCACCGACGCCTCCACCATCTTCTTCGCCTGGTCGAATGACGTCTGGTCTCTTGCAAATATCGTCACCACTCCGTCGCCCGTGATGCTTATCCTCGCCTCCGTCACCCTCTGTGCTCACACCACCACCCTCTCCAATGTTATCCCCTTTGACCCAACAACTCACAAAAATAATACTCATCTATCTATGATTGATTGGTTTTCATTCCGTGCCCCTTATCTAGAATGTTCTAGAACTTTTTGGTGTAAGTTGAAGCAATAACGAACGTCCTAGATATAGAACACCACACGCCCTCCAACCATGTGTTAGCTACCCAGCATAGAAAACCAACAGAATGCCAAATGTCCCCTCACAACTCACGCCACTCTCACATGTTACCTACAATCAACAACTCACAAAAATATTCATATATCTCATATATCTATGATTGATTTCCCTCCCAGATTTTGTGCCCTTTTCCAAAATGTTCATAGACCTTTTTGGTGTAAGTTGAAGTAGTAAAGAACATCCCAGTTATAGAACACTAACACCAAGCACCCTCCAAACATGTGTTAGAAAACCAGAAAATGCCAAACGTCCCCTCACGAAGTATTAAAGAGTAGCATTTAAAGAGTAGCATTGTGATGAAGGCATTAACTATTTTTGGTCTCAAAAGAGGACCAAAATGACTGTGCATCAAGGTTAGATTCTAGACCAGTTGTGACGTATTGATTTTTTTGTAAAGTTGAATGTTACATTACCCACCCACGTCCAACTTGCGCTAGCACGTGCTTATAAACTACTATATACATACAGTGCGTGACACTTATAACCAACAACTCCCAATTCAAGTGGTTAGCCTAGGGCTTTGTCAAAAAAAAATTATCAAAAATTCAAGTCCACCAAGATGAAGCTTAGAGTTTGTCCCGCTTGGTGGTGGAATTACTTTTGAACTAATGAGTATATGTGTTGTGCCTTGTATTTTTTGTTTGGCCAATAGTTGTTGGTTATAAATGTCATGCACTATATATTCCTTCTTTCTTCCTTCGTGCATAAATTTACGTAACAAAAGATTGCACGTCTAAACCTAATGCAGAAACTTTGAAGTGTAGCTGATCTTTCGGTGTCAGTAATAAACATGGTAGCTTATAGGAGTTGGAATAAACCATTTAGGGAGCTTCAAGGATGATAACAAAGTGTACCTAACGAAAGAAGAAATAATACCCTACATTTTGGTTTAAAGAAAAAAACGTGTTTTAGAAGTTACTAAAACAGCCCAAAGATTCAACAGCTTAAAGAAATAAGAAAATCGTAACCTACATTTGGAACAATAGAAGTTACATTTTGGTTATTACCGCAACAGCCCAAAAGATTCAATGACTTAAAGAAAGGAGAAGAACGTACCCTACGCTTTGGAGCAATAGATATTGTGTTTTGCAAGCTACTACATGGTAGATTACACTATAGATTATTAGCTTTCAAAGTGGATTTTTGTTGAATTTGCAGGTTGAAGAGTTAATGGTGAAAGTAGATAGGAGAGAGCTTGTATGATAAGGAGTAATGTGAGATGTTACATTACCTGGATATTCTTGATATTTGAGCCCTGAGGTCCAATCAAACGTCCAATGCTATCCTGTTGAATGTTCATGGTTCCACTACGAGGCAAATTTTCACGCAACGAGTCTCTCGGAGTACTAATAACCTGTTCCATGAAGTCCAAGATCTTGCTTCTGCCAACTAACGCAGGCTCAAGAGCTTCACACAGAATATGCAACGGCACACCAGCAGGTTTGATATCAAGCTGAATGGCAGTGATGCCCTTCCTAGTCCCAGCAATTTTGAAGTCCATATCACCGAGATGATCCTCTAACCCTAAAATATCAGTAAGGATTCGGTAGTCGGTAACTCTCCCAGTGTCAGGGTCGGAAACACTCACAAGTCCAACAGAGACAGCACCGACATGAGCACGCAACTGAATCCCGGCGTCCATGAGAGCGATGCTACCACCACAAACAGTCGCCATGGAAGAAGAGCCATCAGAAGCCAAGCATTCCGAAGTAACACGAACACTATAAGGAAAATCTTCCTCTGGTGGCAGCAATGCAACCAACGCCTTCTCCGCAAGAGTGCCATGTCCAACTTCACGTCGGTTCAAGCCTCCAGTGCGGCCGACTTCGTTGATAGAAAACGGAGGAAAGCCGTAATGCACCATGAATCTCTTTCTGTCGATGCCAACAAGAGAGTCTAAGCGTTGTGCGTCATCTGGAGCGCCCATGGTGACAGTACAGAGCACTTGTGTGTTGCCTCTAGAGAATAAAGAGGAGCCATGGAGTGCTGGAAAGGAGCCAGCCTCGCATTGGAGCTCACGCACTTGAGTTAACCCTCGGCCGTCAACCCTAATTCCCTTGTCGAAGATGTTCCGCCGTAGTACCTCCTTCTTCACCGCGTCGAAGGCGTATGGTAAGAGCTTGGCGCTTATTTCGTCGCCTTCTGTGAGGAGGAGTGTTTTGACTTCCTCCTCGATCTTACCTAGGGTTTGTCCGCGCTCAAACTTGCCGAACAATGGATTATTCATAACAGACTCGATTGCGGAGAGCGCTAGGGTTTTGACTTTGGTGAGGACGTCGAGCGGGACGGTGAGCACGGGAAGAGGTCGCTTCAGCGGCGCCACTCTCGCGGCGAGTTGGAGTTGCGGGGGGATGAGTTTCGTGGCTTCGGCGTGTGCGAGGTGTAACGCCGCGACGTAATCCTGGTTTGAAATCTCCCGAGCTTGCGTTTCGATCATGACTGTCTTCTCGGATGTGCAGGCGTAGACGAGGTTTAGGTCGCTTAAGCTCAAGTCGTCCATGTTAGGGTTCACGACGAACTCGCCCTTGACTCGTCCGATGCGGACGCACCCGATCGGGCCTTTCCATGGGATGTCGGAGATCATGAGCGCGGCCGAGGCGGCGTTCACGGCAAGAACGTCGGGATCCTGCTCGCCGTCGGAGGAGAGCACGTTGGCTATGATCTGGGAGTCGTAGAAAAACCCGCGGGGGAAGAGCGGGCGTACTGATCGGTCGATGAGGCGGCCGCAGAGGAGTTCCCGTTCTTTTGGTGCGCCTTCTCGTCGCATAAAAGTGGCGGGGATCTTGCCCTGCGCGTACTGCTTCTCCCGGTACTCCACCTGCAAGGGCAGGAAATCTCTGCTCGCGTCGAGTCTGTGATCCGCCACGACCGTCACGAGCACTTTTGTCTCCGCCACGCCAACTACCACAGCGCCTGCCGCGAATCGAGCTAGTTTTCCTGTCTCGAAACTCACCTTCACGTTTCCCACCTGCACTTCTTCCTGGAACACCTGCCCGCTCGCTGGGAACTTCCGCCACGCGAGAGGCACCTCCGGCGCGGACACCGACGCGGGCACCGATGCGGGCTCGGTCGATGCGTACCGAGCCAGAATGCGGCAATGCGTTGTTGCGCTTCCATCGCGTTCTCGGTGCAGCAGAGAATTGTCGACCAATTGCGACGTCTGTAATCGCCGCCGCCTCGACGCCGCCTGCACAATCGAGAAAGCTCCTCGCCTCCGGAGCATCATGACTTCGGCGCAGAAACTCTACGTCGCGGAAATCGTTCTGAAAACCATCGATGGCGATGGCGGTGGTGGTGCAGAGCTGCTGCAATGCTCCTTAAACCCTAAACCCTGGTGCTCCAGCCTTCAACCCCAGGGCGTCTCTCTTCCCATTGTGGTGCTGTTCGCTTGGCTTTGCCTATAGTCGCATGACTCACATCTATGTTCCTCGTACATGTAGTGGAACCGGCGGTTCCACATCCATTCCTTATCTGGTTAAATTATACTACAGTAACTCCACTGTCACCCCTAAATGCCCAAGCGACCAGATTTGGGTCGCTAGGAAATTTTGAAGATGAATAAAACCTTATCAAATCATGATTTTCAATATTTTTTTCAAAGTTTGTTTTCAGGTCTTTTGAAAATAAAAGTTGATGATTTTTCTACTTGAGATTTTGTACAAGGGTGTTTCCTGTAATCTTGAGTTTTTTAGTGTTGGAAGATCTTGAAAACAAGCCTCAAATACACTAGAGCTTGGAGAAAAATCCACATTAAAAATCCATTTAAAAATAATGTATGAGTAGATTTTCAAAACCGTAAATTGATTTGAGTTAGACATGCAATGACCTTAAACCTCATATTTTTATGGTGACCAACTTTTTGGATTTGACATGTGAAACAAGGATTGGAAAAATTTAAGTCACTTTTGTAGTTTTAACACCCTCTTGATCAAACATTATAATCTTGCAAACTGTAAGTGATATTGTTGTGTTTTCTTTTTCCATGTAATCTCTAACATGTTTAGCTTAAATTTGTATGGCTACAATTGAAAAAAACTTGATGGAATTCATGAAGAGGTTGATTGATTATTCACTTTCATGAAAATTCTAAGAAGCTCAGATAGGGCTTGGGCATTTAGGGGTTAATCAAACATCAAATGTGACAAATCTGAACTTCACATGTGACAAATTTAAACCCCCCTAATGGAGCACATATGTCATGGACACAATGAATGCAAGACAAGTCTCCTCTTTGAGGAAATCGAATTAGAATTCAACATAGAAAAGATAGAATTTCAACCAACAGAGTTTTAAAAATGGGTTAATTTCACATTTATCGAAAACATACAAAAAATGTAAATTTTGCAATAAATTGTAGGACATTGGAAGAAATAAATTATGAGTATAAGGTAGAAGTGGAAATTAAGACACGAGTCCAAGAGAAGCAAACTGCATTGGAGTTAGCTAGAATTTGAATGTTACATTTTATGAAAGATAACCTATAACTCCTAACTCCAAGAGAGACCAAAAAATATGTTACTAACAATTCCTCTCGATTTGACACATATATACGTCTTTGAAGCAAAATGATTTGTCAACTCTTTACTAATGATTTAGCAATAAATATTCCTTCATTTATTTAAAAGTGGATTTTTAGCTATTTGTGTTTGAAATCAATTCAAGTTGAGTAGGTAACTTGTTTTTTGCACTACGGTTTATGATCCATGCATTTGAAATGTTTCAACTTCCAAAAAGTTAACCCAGAAGCGACTCCAAAGCCATTCTATGGCGTTTGGATGACAATCCAAAGAACCAAAAAGAGTTTGAAAGCATTTTTTCATTCATATTTTTGTTGTTGGTTTATCATGTTGGGTTATGAAGAGTATCTAATTGAACTTGTAGTCTTGCTAGTGTTTCTCTTTATGTACATGAGAAGTTAGTAAAAAAAACAAATCACAAAATGCGCTATTTTAGTGTATTTGGGAAGTTGTTGCTCCTTGCTCTAAATCTGAAGTTTCTCCATAAAAATGATATTTTTTGCATTTGAGCCCAACTAACAAAATGAAGGCCATATACTATGGTTTCCACTCTAATTTGAATTTTGAAAAATTTCCTAATATTGAATATTTTATTGCAATTTGAACTTTGAATGTATTTTCAATATCTATTATAGTATAATTATAGAATGACACAATAATTGAGTTTACACCATGATGTTTGTCATTGTAATATATGCACACAATGGAATTTTCAGATTTTTTGAAATGATTTTCTATTTGATGTGATTTTTCTTCACTTTTCTTCAAAAATTCTCAAAAACAATAATTTTTCACAAAAAAAATTAAATTCTTGTGAAGTAATTTCATCTCTGAAAAATCAATACAATTTTTTCATATGTATCTAATTGCAAAATGGGAGCAAATTGAGTGATGGACAATGAGGCTTGGAATCAGCAATCATGCATTTGTCATTTAGGGGTCACCCTCAAGCACAAGAATTTTTGCATGTAAATGAAATATGCTTGTGATATAATTTGTTTAGGAAAACCAAACAATGTACACTGTCTAATCAAAGGTAGTTTTTTTATACTTTTTAAATTTTATTTGAGGACTATAAACTACAACTAAAGAAGAGTCATAGTGTTTGGCTAAAAGATATATCAAAGATCGTGTTTTAGGTACTGAAAGGTACATATATTGAAAATTTCTTAAACTTAATGAATTTTTCAAATGTAACCAAATTACTCTTATTTGTTTGTAACAAAAAAAATTATGGAATTATAATAATTTTGTTTTTACAACTATAAGTATATCCAAAATTCCATACTTGAGTTAAACATATGACTTTACATAATATCTTTATTAATACAAATATTTGGGAATAGTTAAAAGAATGCGTAGCACTTATAAATGATTTTCTATTCTATGGAAAGTAGTATCTAACCGTCTTGAATTGGACGGAGATATCGAAAGAATAAATGATCACCTTCAACACCAACTTCTTCAATTTTGACATTTTATCTATCTTTAAATTACTAGAAGAAACACCCTCATTATGCAACATTTTTGTGTTAATCTTAGTGTGGTGTATTCAAATTTGAAAGAGTCCGACCAAATTTAAGTCAAAACATTTTCAAAATAAAAATAATATAAAAGAGCGTTTTGGCGGGGATAGGGGGGACGGGGATAAGAGGCACAAAGATAAGAGACATAGGAATAGAGGGCACGGGAATAGGGGGCACGGGGATAGGAGGGCACGGGGATAGGAGGGCACGGGGATAGGAGGGCACAGGGATAGGAGGGCACGGGATAGGAGGGCACGGGGATAGGAGGGCACGGGGATAGGAGGGCATGGGGATAGGAGGGCACGGGGATAGGAGGGCACGGGGATAGGAGGGCATGGGGATAGGAGGGCACATGTAGAGATAGGAGGGCACATGTAGAGATAGGAGGGCACATGTAGAGATAGGAGGGCACATGTAGAGATAGGAGGGCATATGCAAAGATAGGAGGGCATATGTAGAGATAGGAGGGCATATGTAGAGATAGGAGGGCATATGTAGAGATAGGAGGGCATATGTAGAGATAGGAGGGCATATGTAGAGATAGGAGGGCATATGTAGAGATAGGAGGGCACATGCAAGGATATGGGGACACATGGATATGGGGCATGAGAATATGTAATTATGGAAATAGGGGGCATGGAGATAGGGGCACGGGGATAGGAGGCACAGGGATAGGGGCATAGGGATAGGGGGCACGGGAGTAGAGGACACGGGGCATAGGGGACACATGGATAGGGAGTACAGGAATAGGAGGCATAGGGATAGGGGGCATGGAGATAGGGGACACAAGGATAGGGAGGCTCAAGAATAGGGGACACAAGGATAGGGAGGCTCGAGAATAGGGGACACAAGGATAGGGAGGCTCGAGAATAGGGGACACAAGGATAGGGAGGCTCGAGAATAGGGGACACAAGGATAGGGAGGCTCGAGAATAGGGGACACATGGATAGGAGGCATGAGGATAGGAGGGCACGGGGATAAGATTGCTATTATACAATTTTTTATTGCAAGGATATTTTTGTTGCTTCTGTTGATACAACGGGTATGTAAACTAGTGAATAGTATATAAAATACTATCTATTTTATTTTTATATCCACATAATACAATCAATAGAGTACATGTTCCAATTTTAGAAGTAAAATCTAATTTGCAATTTAAACTTGTATAAAAAGAGAATATTGATAAACAAATAAATAGGTGGCAAATAAATGCACGATTTATCATAGAAATGGAATGGAACATCATCAAGTCATTAAAAACTTCACCAACACAAGATATTTGGGAATTGAAATTAAAATACAATCCATTGTACATACTTTTCAACAAATATCAATTTTTCTTACATATAAAGTAGAAAGTAAACTTTCATTTTTGTACAATAGCTTGCTTCATGAAAAAAAGACAAAAAAAAACTTCCTTTGAAAAACTCCTAAAATACAACTAAACTGAAACTATATAAATGTTTGTAAAAGATACCTTCAATCTAATGTCATTCCCAAATAGAGTCTTAGATAATGAGTTGTAGTCCTTTTAAAAAAAATCTCACACACTCATTATTTTACCAAAAATAAAAAACTAATTACATATTTGAAAAGTTTAGAAAAAGGAGTAAATTTTGTTAAAGTTTGACATAAATCTAATTAGGAGAAGTGTTAGGAAAAAAAAACATTTGAATAAAAAACTCAGTTATGATTAAATGCATTAAAATCTTGACAAGTTTGTCAACAATTTACCACTAATATATTTTCAATCTATTCTCAGTGTACAATGCCCCTTAGTATATCTGTGTTCACTGCCAATATTTTGCAGGAACACAGCTTTCAAGTGCAATTTTGAAATGCCATAACATGCTCAAAAACTACTCAAATCAAAAACCGTAAAATGCATTGAGAACACAATCAAGTACACTTTACTAACATATTAACCATTTGAAAAATGGTTATGAATACATACATATCTAGATATTTTTTCTAGAAAGTATCTACCATTTAGTGCTACCACCATTAGCCTTGATTACAAACTTCATACGATAAGGCATGCTAGCAATAAGAACTTCAATCAACTCTAAAGACAATTCCTCCCATGCTCTATGAATAGTTTTGACTAATTCTTCTAAGCTTTTTGGTACCACCTCATTTTGGACACTATCTTTTATAACCTTCCATAGGTTTTCAATGGGGTTTAAGTAAGGGGAATTTGGAGGCCATAAAAGCTTTTTCATGCCATGCACTTGCTTCTAATAACTTGACTCTTTACTACGATGTACGGGAGTGCCATCTTTCATAAGTATAGTGTTTCAGGATGATCGTGGAGAAAATAAAAGCCACTCAATCGACTTTCATAAACTATATCAACAAAATCTCTACCTCTTCGTCTATTAGGCGGTATTACAACAAGAGGACATCTATCAAAACCAATAAATGCACCCCATACCATTACTGATGAACAACTAGATTTAAAAGATGGCATCAAACAATCCAAAGAAAAGTGTTCATGTTGTTTTCGCCATACCTTCACTTGCTTTGATTTTTTCCAATCTCAAATGAAGATTTGTCTGTCCATATGACATTCTTCCAATCTGATGTTGTCCAATGCTGATGTTCTGTAGCAAACGCCAACCTGGTTGCCTTGTGCTTCTGAATAAGAAATGGCTTCTTTGTAGCAACCCAGTTAGAAAATCCAAGACTCTTCATTGCCTTCTTCAACATTGTGTAAGAAACTAGCACATGCAATTCTCTTCTAATTGCAGCAAGTGGCAAACATTGATTTCGAGAAAGAATACAAACAAAATACTTCTTGTCACGCGTATTGAGCTTTTGAGGCCTACCGCTTGACTTCAATGACTGCAATGTTCCTCAATTTCTAAAATTCTTCAAAACAATAAAGACTATTGATTGTGTCCTTCCTAATTCACCTGCAAATGCAATGGGTTGACATACCACTAGTATGCATTCCAACAATCATCCCTCTTTTACTCTGACTCAACATTCTAGTCCTCATAGCTATAAAGACTTCACACCACCACTAATGTTGCTTCTCACAATCAAAAACACCTTCACTTTCACACACACAAACGTGCACAAATTTTGAAATTTCACCAAAACACCTCCACAAAGCACATACACAACACACTCACAAGCTACCACATTGTTTGTCTCAAACATGTTTTGCATTAAGAGGTTCTTGGAGCTCCTTATATGAAGCTTTGATTGAAAAAAATATAAAATGTGTTGGCACAGGGAGCATTCACATTACCTTCACAAGAATGAGCAACAGACACAACTTAGGACTCTTGTCAATACATTTTGAAATTCACAGCCAAGTGGCTTTTTTCACATCCAGATGTCACTTAATAAGTAGAGAACTTGATTCTCTACACTTAGGTTGCAATTTTACTTAATTTGGACATGTGAGGTGGAAGATTTGGCACTTTAAAGTGCTAGTTCTTTTTTGGTGGCAGTTCCAGTTCAAAATTTGAACGTAAACATATTGAGGGGCACTGTACAATGGGCTTGCTTGAGTTGAGACAATTTCAAGTTTTGAAAGGTGGTTAAAAGCCACAAAGATGTTGATGATATTGGTAAAAGTTGATAAATATGGCATACCTATTTGTGCAAAATTGCGTTTTACATAAATTAAAAGCATGAAATAAGAATAATCTAATTTTCAAATTCTAACCCATTTTACACCCTTATCCGGCTTTTCAAATATGTAATCACTTTTTAATTTGATAAAGAATTGAATATATAGGAGGGGTTTTGAAAAGGACTACAACTTTTTGTCCAGGGCTCTAACAAATGCAATCTCAAGTCAGCAATAATTTTCTTCAAAAATATTTTCATTGAGTTAGAGTTTCTAAAATTTTTACACGGACATTGCCCAATATCCAAGGATACTTTTTATGGTAAAAAAGTGATAATTTCTCAAGGATTTGTACCAAATCGTACAAAATCATAAAAATAAACTAAGAGTTCAAGTTCACATTCAACATTTGTTTACAAACTTGCCATTTGAACAGGATTTGTATTATTTTTCAAGCACAATTTTGAAAAATAAACTATTGCTCATAGTGTACCTTGTTGATAGCCTTATTTTCTGAACCTGTCCTATCAAAATCAGAGTACAAGAAATAGAAATATTGTTATTTTTGTGAATATTAGATTAGTACTTCTGGATTCATTTCACAAATATTATCTAAGATTCTTAAGTTAATAACTCTTCGTAGTAGTACGTGACATTTTTTTTTGAAGACAAACTCGTACTTATATTTTAGAGCACATCTGATTATTTTCCAAAGTCCTCAGGTGTAAGCTTATAAAGATTCAAAACATATTCTCACTGCCAATGCCAAGTTCAGGCCAAGCCAATTTGCAGTTTTGCACAACCGTATTCTTCAAACTGACACATGCTGTAGCAGTTTACAATAATGCAGTCCGGTAATATGATTGAAACCGACAAGAACGGCTGGCTGCCTGGCCCCATTTCCCCGCTCGCTCCACCAATCGGCTCCGCACAGCCGAAGCATTCCCTGACCTCTGGAGCTTGATGCCAGCTAAGTAACTTGTACCGAAAAAAAACACAGTAGAAACAGAAAAAAGATCTGCAATAATACAAATAGAGACAAAGAAGTGAGAAAAAGAGAGGCTGTTTAGGGCATCTCCACCTATCCGGGGAAATGCAGACGTTGTTTGTTCGGGCCCGTGGAGGTAAATGTGATCGGGTTCATGTCTAGATCCCCACCAACGTCACATGGAATAGAGTTCTTTAGCAATTTTTGTGTAATAGTTTTGTGCCATGCGCTTAGCTGGTGTTTGAGGATGGGGGGCTTGAGACACTAAACAGATCCGGGACTTTGACTTAACCTAGAAATAAATCATGCAATGTCGAATGGAGCTGAATTTCAATGCGGTGCAAACATTGAAAGAACCGGGAGCTCCCCCTCCTCGGAGCCCTTCTTGGCAAGGACGCTCAAACAAACCACCAAGGCAAGGCACTGGTGGAGATCTAATTCTCAAAATTGCCCTCCAACTCTGTTGTCTCACTGTGTTTGGAGTCACCAGTAAAGATGCTCTTAGAAAGAGAACAAAGGAGTGACAAACAAAAATAAAATAAAATAAAAATAAAAAATAGAAAACAGAAAAGTCAGCTTAGCTGAGACTTTCCTCCAATGCTTCTCTTCAGCTCTATTATAAGCAATCCGCGCAAGAAGCACTCTCCTAACTCCTAAACTATTATGCAAGGATTGTCACTTTGTCAACCTGGCAATCTAGCAATGGGAATTGATATGCGTACCACACCCTTTCAATTACTGTACCACACCCCCAAAGTAAATTTTAGATTTTTACCATCAAAAAGCTGAATTTGAGAATTTGGAATTTAGCTTTGGACTTAGAGACCATGATTTAGTCTAGAACCACAAAAAAAGTTGCAATTCAACAACACCCAATGAAAAAGCTTATCCTTTTTACAAACAAAAGCAAAAGTAACACTTTTCTCCCTAACTAAACTTTCTCATTGGATGTTGTTGAATTGCGACTTTTTTTGTGGTTCTAGACTTAATCATGGTCTCTTAATCCAAATCTAAATTCCAAATTCTCAAATTCAACTTTTTGATGGTAAAAGTCTAAAATTTACTTTGGGGTGTGGTACAATAATCGAAAGGGTGTGGTACACATATCAATTCCCTTTAGCAATACAACCTTACAAAAACCTCGAGTCAAACAAATACCTCTTCAAAGTTGACGCAAACAGTCAATCATTAGAAGTTCAGAACGATTCAATAATAGCAGCCAGCAAAACAACTCTCTCTCTCTCACACATTACAGTATGCATTTCGTCATCGCCACTGGATTCCCTCTCTATGCGCCCTTCCGACTAAAATGTTGGCAGTCACTCGCATCTGCACTCTGAATGAGACAACACCGTGACTAAGTCGCATACTCCATCAAGCCTGCGATGATTTTTTTTTGAAAAGATTTGGTCAAACGGCTGAAGCAGAGTTTTCTGGGCGAATTATCATATACTAGGGGTTGTAGGAGAATGAAAAGAGAATGGAGATTGAGAAGTTGTGGAGAGAAAAGAGGATCTGATAGGAGCTCATTTTTTGTAAAGATGGTGTGACACCTTGTTTGTTTGTTTTGGAGAATGAGAATGGGAAATAATTACTTGTTTTTAGAAAATGCTGTAATTAATGGGCTTGCCACCAATAGGAGCAATCAATCAACAATAAAGTCAATCAATAATAAAATCAAGTACGACAAGGTGAAACGTGGGTGGCGAGAGGTGAAATTTCTCATGTGAAACTTCTCACCACCCCCATTCTTCGTCTTCAAAGGAGAAGAATGGGAGCGGTGAGAAGTTTCACACGCTAACAAAAAAAACGGAAGCTCTGCCAGCCAACAGCAAAGTGACACATTAGCGATCTCATTCTCCACATGTGGCCAAGAAATTGCTATGACTACCCCTACTATAAGTTTGCGATTAGATCAATAAAGAACATATTGTACAAAATGGCAATCAAATGTAGCTATTTCTCTAATTTTGCAAATACAAGAAAACTTCAATATGTCAAGGGCTCTGGTGTTGGCAAGAAAGATAGACATACCCAATTCCGACCACTGAACCTAATGCCATTCAAATGTTCCCTTAGCATACATTTGAATTCTAAAATCTAGGCAAGTCGTAGGTGTCTTATTTTTTGTGCATGTCTACTTTAACCCTTGAAGGTTGGATGGGTGACCGTGCCTGCCCTCTACAGTGATTTCTATAGTGGTGTGGCAAGTGCGCACCCATTAAAATATTGTTCTATAAAATTGCAAAAATCAACACTGCATGGTTCCCTCATGAAAGCTGCAAAAAGGACAGCTTGGGACTTAACACCGTGTGTCTAAATATTATCACAATTTGAATTACAAAAAAAATACTTTTCATGAGGTAATTTTTTTACCTTACATGATGGACCATATTTATGGTCACTTCTGAATCACAGAATCTTTTTTCAGAGCCGGAGGACGTCGTCCTACTCTTTAGGCGTTAACGAAACGTGAAACGTGAACCGTGAAGACGTGAAGACATGATCTAGAGCCGCAGAAGTCACGGGAAGGTGAGAGATGACGAATGGATGAATGAAAATGTTGGTAATATAGATGGATGGATGTTTGATCTCCGTCGTTGTTTTCACTCGACTCTTCGCTCTTTTCGCGGCATTTCTCGGTTTTGCTTTGGACGTTGCGAGCCTTGCGACACTCGCAGCTCTGCTGCCGTAGCAACTTCTCGGCGTGTTGTCGTCGCTGCTGTTTTTTCCTCCTCCTTCCACGTCTTTCTTAAGTAGTAAGGTTTCTTTTGAGCCATTTCTTGCTCGATTTGGTGAACTGTGGAGGTAGTGTGAGGTCGTGGAGAGGGTGCCGCGGTGTGCTTGGACTTCGACATCGAGATTGTCGAACAAAGACAGCGAGGAACGAACAATATCGTTGTGTTATTTTTTTAACTGTTCTTGTTTGCGATTGGAGGCAAAGAAGCGGTCGAAGTTCTGTTTTTCTTTTGCGAGGGTTCGCGCTTCAGGAGAGTCGGTTGTGAACTTCTCGCTGCGGCTACAGGGACGTCTTAGAGTCTTGGAGATGGCGGGCCGGTATGACAGTAATCCATTCGACGAAGAGGAGGAAGTGAATCCATTTTCTGTAAGTGAATCTGTGCGGCTCAGCGGGCTCCTTTTTCTTTAAGTCAGTAATTTTCAGAACCGTGTAGAAACTTAGCAGATCAGCAGGTTTCTGCAATATTCGGTTTCTTGCCTAAATTTACCTCAGTAGATAATTACATTCGAGTGTTCTTTGGAGGAATTTCATTGATGTCAGATTCATTCTAGCCACGAGCTGTGCCGGAGATTATTCATTTCAGGTGAGAGGATTAACTCTTCACGGCGTAAGTATATAAACGTTCAAGAAAACGATGAGATAGCTACCGATGCTCATAAATTTGTAGGTTCTTGTGGCATTACGTTGAAGACGCCATTTTGATCTCGCGTTTCTCCGAAACGGGAGATTATGTCGTGGATCTTGCGGGTACAAGGTACCGAATCATTTGAAGGAATCGTTAGAGATCTCGGGAATGTAATCATGAAGTGTCTTAGGAATAAGAAGTTTTAAGCAAGTTTATGAATTTGTGAAGGATGTATCTGTAATGCAGGATCCCGTGGTGCGGTCGCAGGCAGGGAAGCCGTCCTATGGTGGTGGCATTTTTGACACGGTATGTTACCTGAGTATTGGACTTTTCATGATAAATTTTGTTGAATCCGTATAGGTCTAATCTTTTTCAGCCTTCGGTGGATGTGCTAGCTAATTGTCTAGTTCAGCAGGTCAATAGAAAGGGAAAATTTTGCATTTCTTTAATATCCGTGTGTCGACGGCCACCTTAATTGGTGTGTCTGTGAAGTCACATTCGTGAATGCAAGAGTTTTAACTATGAGCAAGTTGGAAATGCGATGCAGAAGTCAAATTCTAGACTGACTCCTCTTCCTCATGAGCCGGCATTCTCAAATGACGCCACGGTGGATATTCCTCTTGGTGGTTCAAAAGTAAGTAGGACAATGAGCATCAAGACATATGAAGACGTTTAGTATTTCAGAGCTCTTGTTGTATTGCATTTTCCTGTCTGCTTTGATGAAGCTGTCGCGTTTTTCCTTTTAAAAGAACAAGTGAAATGTTTAATTTTTCTTTGTTTAAATATTTTCTGAAGGTGATAGTTTTTCCTGTTCGTGAACAGGATTTGAAGAAGAAGGAAAAAGAGCTGAAGGCGAAGGAGGAAGAACTGAATAGAAAGGAGAAAGTATAAATGCATTCCCATTCCTTCTGTTTTAGGGTTGTTCTATTGGGAGTTCTGCTGCACAGTATTATTCCAACGGGTTTTGGACATTCACGACCGTACAACAAGCATACATTAGAATAGATACGATTGACTCAATACTCTGTACGTAAGCGTATAAATGCATTATTAAAGAGTGATCTCAGTAACAAAGGATCGGTTAGCCTGGCTTTTTTTTACAGATCTTTCAAAGGTCTGTGCTCAGCGGCTGCAGCTCTAAGTATTTGCAATAATCTTACAAATATTTGTTGTGGGAATGTAGGAGCTGAAACGCAGAGAGGATGCGGCTGCGAGAGGTATTCATAATTAAGTCCCATTGAAAATTGTACTTTGGTGCCATCTAGTGAACCTCTTGGAATTGGTCACCTGGCATTATTTATTGTCCAGAAGGTTTCTATAGGAAGAGCTCTCCGTTATTCATGAGAGTTTCGGTGTGGTCTTCCAGCTCGTTTATAAAACTGAAAGTACTGTAATTTGTTGACGATGGCGGAGACATGTTGGTAATCTACAAACTGCATCTGCTTTTTAATTTCCTGGTTGTTATTGTTGTGTTTGCGTGGGGTTTGCAGCTGGTATTTTGATCCAGTCAAAAAACTGGCCATTGCCTTTTCTCCCCATTCTCCATCACGATATCGCCAATGACATACCTGCGCACCTTCGGTCTTTAATGTACTGGGCTTATGGAAGCTGGTTAGGTATGACATTTTGAACTCACTCTTCTCAACAGTTAAAAATCTTTCGTCAGAATCTTTTTACATCAAACTTGTAAGCATGTCGCTCATAACGCACAGAAATCTGGTTTAGATGTATCGTGCCGTTACTACAGAAGTCTACAAGGTCACAAATATTATGTGTACTCACTAATTTTGTTGTCTTTTCCAGGAATCATGCTTTGTCTACTTTGGAATTTCGTTTGCGTGACTGCAGCTTGGATTGCGAATGTTGGTGGTAAGAAACTAGGGACTTTGAAGTCAATTTGATCGTTGTGCTCACTCGTTCTCTCATCTTCAAGTTACTAGATTTTAATCGTTGAGATGTATTTCCAGAGGGTCTCGTACATTTAACATGATATTGGGCTAACAATCATACGGTGGCAGGTGTGCACATTTTTCTACTTGGTATCATATACGTGTTGGCTGGCTTTCCTTTGTCGTACTTTTTGTGGTACAGGCCACTCTATCGGGCAATGAGGTACTAAACTTGCTAACTTTTCTGTCCGTTTCTCCACTTTTTAATCAGCGGTATGAATTCATTTAGATTTTGTACTGGGTGCTGTGCTGTTGCAAGTAATACGTGTAGAATTTAAGAGAAAAGTGGCAAAACGGGTTTATTCTCCGCTGATTGGGATCAAGTGTGATTGAGCTGCTGTTTCTGTTGGGCATGGACAGATCTGAGAGCATTTTGAGATTTGGGTGGTTTGTTATTTTCTACCTGGTGAGTGCAACTTGAGTCTTCCTCATTCTGTTGAACTTGTCTTATTCTATTTAAAACACCGTGTAGATTTATTTGAGCTAGGCATTTTTTTTCTCTTATCAATTTAGTTGCATGCGTATGCAATATTGAGCTAGATAATGGGCACGGTGTTATATGGTCTCATTTGTTTTTTGTACTCCATGAGAATATTGAAGTTGTTTCGAACTCTACCACTTATGTTTTGAAATTTTATCTAAAGGTTAGTGTTGCTGTCTTTGCTGCTTTGTGTAGCTTCATATCGCATTTGTTGTGTTAGCTGCTATTGCTCCTCCTATCGTCTTCAAAGGAAAGTCACTTGCGTAAGTATTCCGAAGGCTGTTGAAACTTTAAACTGTAGACCCTGTTCAACTCTTCGTGAACTGAAGTTTTATGTAGGATTTAATTATGTGTTATTTTGGTCCAGATGTACATGTGCCTGCTATTCTTTTGAATGTTTCGCTTGCTTAGGCAAGAGCATAGGGTGACAATCTTTGTCCGTCTCACAGGGTCCTCTGTCCAAGTTAATGTTTAGGATTTACCCGCTATAATTAATCCACATCTCCTTTGCTATATGTTATCAGAAAGGGCAAGTTACTTTCCTGTAACACTACTGTATAATTTAATCTTCAATAACCTTTGACTCGCTTCAGGTGACTACTTCATTTGAGTAGTTTGACCTTTGTGCCAGTTGTTCAGACACATTCTGAAAATGTGGCTAAATTGCAAGGTCGTTGATCAATGCAGGGGACTTATACCAGCTATTAGCCTCTTTGGAGATAATTTGATCATTGGAGTAAGTGGTGTTTTCTTGAGATGAATTTTATCCAATTTGATATTTAGATTGAAAATTTTGAAGCAGCTTTGGACTTCCTGTTGCGGAAGTATTGATTTCTTTGAGAATGTGTTTTTCCAGATCTTTTACGCAGTGGGCTTTGGCTTGTACGTACTTGAGGCACTCTTGAGCATATGGGTTTTGAAGGTATGACCGTACTATTTCCCTTGGAAAGGAGGGTTGCGTGTTAGATTAATTGATTTCGTGACCTTTTGTCTTCATGATATTTCTCTTTTGAAACGGTGTCACTTTGATGCATTTTTCTTTCATTAAGGCTGTCCACTTGGGCTTCAATTAGTTGTCGATAGCTGGAATTTATGTTCTAGAACATTCTTTCTATGCTTCATGTGGATATCTGTTATCAATCGTCTACCATTTGGTCGCGGTGTTCTAAATTTGCTGTTTTCGTTACAGAATGTTACCCAGTACTTCAGGGGTGAAGGAAGAGCAGCAGATATGAAGCGGGAAGCTGCCGCTGGTGCATTTAGATCGGCTATATGATTTTCTTACATCTTATTCATAGGCCACGGCTTTTATTTAAACGGATGATTGTCCAATCTCGCGTAGGTTTTCTTTTGTAGAAATTTGCAGAAGTGTAGTGAAAGTGTTGCTGAAGTTCAATATGGAATCCTGGTAGATCTGACGTGCAGATCTTTCTCTTTGCGATGTTGAGATCTTGACTAGTGAAGTGTGATGCTACGGAGTTCTTGAATGTCGGGTACGTAACAACTCAAGTATTAAGTATCAAACTAGTTCTGCAAAATCCATAGATTTGTTGAGCAAACAGAAGCATCTTACTATACATGTACCGCATGGAACGTTGAATCATGTTTTGTTTTGTACCAAGAGGATCACATTTTTGTTGAATACATCTCGAAACTCAAATCATATTTGAGCATTTGTCATAGAAAATATCTTGGTAATGAAAACCGAAGATATACTCTTGACATGTTTGGATTTTTTTGACACAGGAACCCAGTGCTGCTAAAGGTGCTGGTGTTGTAGTTATTTTCTTAACCTCCCATTAAATTGATTAAGTCGTAGATAAAATGTATATAACAGAACTACAGCTTATTCATATATTGAAAGAGGTAAAACTTCAGAAACAATCCCGCATTTCTCCATATTATAATACATGCCTTGATATTTTGAAATTATAAAAAACGCCCTAGGTTTCGCGGTTAGTATTGAACGTGGCTGCTAGTTCAAGTTTGAAGAAGCAATGTGCCATGTATAGATTTCCACTTTGCAAGATATTATGTATGTTCACAAGCCTAGTCTCATGGCTAGTTGCAAGTGGAGGAGTAAATATGGTACTTCCATGCTTTGAACTTTTACCATCATCAATCAAGTTTAGCATTGCATAGTATCGAAGGGATTTTTTGACATTTAAAAGTGATGAAAGGAAGCTTTTATATTAGGAAAATTGTGAAGGATTTTTTTATATTTCTCCTAGAAGCAACAATCAAAATCAACCAATGTGTAAACTAATGATAGCAAAGAAAATTCCTCTTTTGTAAAATAGGAATTCATTCATAGCTAGTGGACCCTTGTACCCGCTGTTCTGGCGGAGGGCCATCATGGGAGGGGGTCCTTGCAAAAATATTAACATGACCTTCCTCATAATCACCTTCTTCATGTTTCTTCTCCTTTCCGTTACAATGAGCTTACTTGTACTATGCCTACCTACGCACTTTGCTTCTTTCTTTAGGCAACCACCCCCTATTCCCATGAATATCCCATCCCCAAGGACGACCATAACTGTCACATAATCATACAAATAAGAATAATCGTCACATAACTGCCATTTAATCTTCTTGGAGCAACACCCAATTACTCAGCTAATAGAGATTTTATTCTATTACAAACACCCAACTACCCAACTAATGAAACCAAGCCTATTATCGGTATAGACTAGTCACATGTTTTGATAAATTTTTGAGATGAAGTATGAAATCTAAGACAAGATGGTATTAACCTTGAAGGGTCGGGCTGGTCCCCATGAGCTGGGTCGCGATCCAGTGTTTTTTTTAAGATTTCAGCGGACGATTTTCGTCCTCATGATCGTTCAAGGGTTAGGTAAAGTGGTGTTTGATGCAAAAGAGATTTTTTTTGAATGGTTGAACAAGTTGTTTAGGTCTAGTAGAATTGAAGAAATAAACGTGCATTGTTAATATTGAAGAACATATATTGTAAGTCTATTATTGAGACGTATGGAACCTTCATTTTGAAATAAATACAAGGAAAGCATCAAAATCGTGGGGCAAAATAATATTTTGAATTTTATTGATTCAATAAATGCATGTTAGTTTTTCAATCCAATATCATAGGAGATTTATAAATTGGATAGTTTTAGAACCATTTACCTTTGGTTTTTTTAAAGCTTTGACATGGTGCATAAAAAATTGGTCTATTCAATTAGATTTCAAATCTATACTACTAAGTGGGAGGATTTTCCTAAGTGCACCCTTTTCTAGAACCTTCTAGAATTTTCTTTTGTAAGTTGCAGCAACAAAGGACGTCCAAGATATAGAGCACCAAGTGTCCTCCAACCATGTTCATTTCCAAAATTTTGTAGACCTTTTTGGTAGAAGTTGAAACAACAAAGGATGCCCTGAATACAGAACACCTAACGCCCTCCAACCATGTGCTAGAAATCAATAAAATGCCAAGCGCCTCCTAACAAATATAAAAAAGATTAGCATTATGATGAAAGCAATTGGAATTGTTGGATTCAAAAAAGGACCAAAATGATGGTGCATGTGGATTAGGCTCTACACCAATTGTGAGATATTGATATTTTGTATTTGTATAGTACATCAAGATTAGATTCTAGACCAATTGATTTGTGAAATATTAACTTTTTGTAAAATTGAATGTTGCATTACTCATACATGTCCTACTCATGCAAAGCGTGTGCCTCTACACTAGTTAGGAATAAGTTGACCAATAAACTTCCAAAAAGCTTTTACAAAGCCTCTCTATTGACTAAACTGCAAGTTTATCTAAGAAAACAAAGTCTAATAGATTTCTTTGAGTTTTTGAGATATTATTAAACTTCTTACTTGAATTCAATTTACAATTTCTTGGGATTTTGAGAGGTTGGAAAGCAACTAGTTGAAAATCTCAAGGATTTTTTTAAAATTTAAACCAAAATATTTGGATTTGGTTCAAGCACATTGTTATGCCAAATTGGGATTGTATTTATGTAAATGTTAACATATACTTATTGTAAAAACTCATCATTTGACCCCTTAAAGATTGAAGGCCATTTGGATGTTCAAAAAAAAAAGATGTTTTATAAAATATTATGTACTAAAATAATCAAATGATAACTTTCCAACAAAAGTCAAAGGTTTACAACAAGGGATATTATCTAAACAATGGATATAATGATGCATTTACCAATATAAATTGTAATAAAAAATTCTAGGTTTTTTCTAAAATAGATTATGGTTAAAAAATGAGTGTTTTCCACAAGATCTATTTTCTAGTAAGTTCAAAATGTTAATTTGTACTTTTAATTATTGAAAATTAATTTTAAAGTAGTCCTTGAAACTATTTTGATCTTTACGGAAAAGTTAAGTCTTGGGTGTGAATTTTACTTGAACTTCTTTGATTATAGAATACATTTATAAAAAACTACTTTGAAAATCTATACTGAACAAATATAGAAAACTTACTCAAGATCTAACAACATGTGGACAAATGGAGAAATCAAGTTTTTGTATGCATGTCACCTATTTATATTCATTAATTGTTCAAAACTTGAAAGCATAGTCCATAAAGAATTTAGCTACACAAATAGAGTCCTGGTCATTAAGTCGTAGTCCTATTTAAACCCCCTCCCACACATTCAATCCTTCATCAAATTCAAAAGTGATTACATATTTGAAAAGCTAGCTCAATCAAGGGGACAAAGTGTATTAGAATTTTAAAAGTAGATTATTCTTATTTCATACTTTTAATCCAAGTCACTTGCGATTTTGCACAAATGAGTATGCCATATTTGTCCACTTTTATCAACATCGTCAACATCTTTGTGGCTTTTAGCTGCCTTTTCGAACTTGAAATTGTCTCAATTCTAGCAAGCATGTTGCACATTGAAAATAGATTGAGAATATACTAGTGGTAAATTGTTGACAAACTTGTAGTGATTTTAAAAACATTTAAATCATAATTGGATTTTTTTTTTCAAATTTTATTTTTTCTAACACTTCTCTTATTATGTTTACATCAAAATCTAACAAAATTTTCTCTTTTTTCTAAGCTTTTCAAATATATGATTAGTTTCAGATTTGGTAAAATATTGATTGCTTGAGAAAATTATGGAAAAAAAAGAACTACGACTTATTGTCTAGGACTTTATTTAGGTCTTTAGAGTTCATGAGTTAACTCAAATCAACATCTACAAAAAAAAAAAATTAATGCTTGAGGATTTACAAAATTGTGCTTACAAAAAAAGATATGAACATCATTTGCAAGGTATTTTAGGACATACATGCAATTACTATTTGCTGCAATCACTATTTGCTGCAATCACTATTTGCTGCAATCACTATTTGCTGCAATCACTATTTGCTGCAATTACTATTTGCTACAATCACTATTTGCTGCAATCATTATTTGCTGCAATTACAATTGAACTAATTATTTAGGCCTTTCCAAGCAAGAATTGATGTCATTCAAAAAAGATCCACTTGAACTTTATCAACCAATTTGATTTAGCTATTCTAGTGTGTGTTCCTAGGTTGGGTTCTTGAAACACAATAAGCATTTTGTTATACATCATGAGTATTAGGAATGAAGCTTGGTGTATTTGCAAATAGTTTTATGAAGTACATGAAATACAATCAAATAACAAAATAAGATAACAATCATTTGTACAATGCAAGACAAATTAAAACCAACAAAGGCCTAACATAGCACCACTCAACAAGTTGAAACTCTCTGTAACTTTAAGCAAGAAAGTCTTAGGACAAAATTTACAAAATGTTAAAAAAAGATATCAGCATTCAAAGTTGGCAACTCTTCGATTGATTTTTTTGGCTAGTAATTTGTTGGTTTATGTTATCTTGTATTATAAATAAAATCCTAGTAATAATTCATAGTTAAAGTTTGTTATAAAAGAACAAGTTTAGGTACCCGTTGTATCAACAACTATCCTTTGCTATAAAAAACTTAGTGTAAATCACTTTACGAATGTGTCCCTCTCCCATGTTGGTCCTTTGCTAAAAGAACTCAATGTAAACCACTTTACGCATGTACCCCTCTTCTTTGTTGATCCTTTGCTAAAAAAACTCAATGTAAACCACTTTTCGCGTGTACCCTTCTTCTTATTGACCCTTTGCTAAAAAGACATTGTGTAAATCACTTTACGCATGCACACTTCTTCTTTGTTGATCTTTTGCTAAAAAAACACAGTGTAAATCACTTTACGCATGTGTCTCTCTCTCTTTTGTTGATCTTTTGCTAAAAGGACAAATGGGTCATTGAAAATTACACCACAACACTCTCTTGACCAATAAAAATAAGCTGCTAAAAAAGAAATGTTCTTATATATATAGATTATATGAATTTTGTATAATAACTATATCAAGAATTATAGAAACTTCCTCCTATTCATCCCTTTTACATTCTCTTTGTCAATCATGGTTAAATTTTATTGATTAATTTTTAATGTGGTCCGTAAGATGCTCTTGTACGGCTAACGAAAGTGTTTTTTTCTCTTGATGGGTTTGCATACATGACCCTTTTCCAAAATATTTATAATACAACCGTGGTGGCACATACATCACTTCCACTTTGAGTTGTCCAAAGTGACGACCTCGAAGTGCATGAGCTGCTTGACAAGCTGATTCAATCCTTGAATATTCAATAAAAATATGTCCAACCTTGAAAGGTTCCAATTCAAGTGGTTTTGTTGGATTGATCTCTGATAACAGATACTTTTTTTATGAACAAATTAGTATCATAGTTTAAAATGCTTTGATTTAAAACATAGTGCATGACACTTATAATTTATACTAAAGCACAACACATATAATCATTGGATAATATTATTTTGTGAGTGTAAAATGGTGAACCATGAGTGGTGAGCCAAGATGTTGTGAGGAAGAATTAGTTTCTAAGCTTGAAATAAATGGAAATACTAAAAAAATGGTAAGTTTTCAAGAGGTGAAAGTTTAAAATGCACAATTTATTAGGCCCTATGTATACGGTTATAGGTGAAAAGTAATATTTTGACAATAAATCTAGGCTCATGGCTCACAGCTCACAAATCCTTGCTCATTGTGTATCATTCCCCTATAACCATTAGCTCAAAAGCAATACCACTAGCAAGAAGAACAAAACCTAGGCTTCATTCTAGTGGTCTCAAATTTTTGATAGCTTTTTTGTTGAACAAAGCAACAAGCTAGCTGCTCAAATTCAAGAATTGTTGCTTATAAGTGTCATGCATCATAGGTTCAATAAATACATTGTTATTTTGCAATTTAAATGTTGAATTTTTTTTGGACAATGTAGCAAATAACAAAATTGAAGTATTATTTCAAAATAAATAAAAATGACCATGTTACTAATTGTGACAAGTTTTGCTTATTTTCAAAAAGAACACCAAATTTTATAATTATTTCACTTGGGCTTATAACCATGCACTTGGTTTTTTGTGCAATACAAAAGACAAAAATTTAGTTTGAAAAAATAAGTTATGAAAAGTGTGGACCACTCTAGTAAAAATGGACAACAAATGTAGAAACAACAAAACTTGTCATTTCTTTAGAATTTTCTAAAATTTTGAATTTGTTTATGCAAAACAATTTCAATGAAAAGTGGACTTGACCAAGTGCAATATCAAAGAATGACATATTGAGCATGCTGTTTTTAATATAAATATGAATGATTAAAATTCATGAATTCTTTCAAAGTAAGAATCAATTGATTTGAAATCTAACCACAATTAATGTTTGTAGTTGGAGTTGGTGATGTCAAAATAGGAATTGGTTGCATAACTTCTTCTATGATTGGAGTTTTAAAATCTTGCCCACAATCAATTCTTGATGATATTGATGCAATATCATTGACTTGTATCTCATTAAAATCTTTGATGTCGTGAGAGGCTTTGTTGTTTTTAATTTCTTCAAAACATTCATTATTTTGCACTTCTTCAAGAGTTTTGTTGATTTGAATTTCTTTAGGAGTTTCATTGTTTTGAATTTCTTCAAAAACTTCACCATTTTGAAAGTTTTCAGTAGCTTCATTATTTTGAAAATTTTCACTTTCATTTGGTGGACTTTTTTCCCCTATACCATATGTTTCTCTTATATTTTTTAGGGTAGATTCCTCCACTTTTGGTTCATCATTGCCATATGTCTCTCTTATAGTTCCAAGGGTAGAACCATTGCCTTTAATTTCATTGTCATTGCATGTCTCAGAGCATGTTTCGTTTAAAATTTTGCAAGTAGAATCATTTTTTCCAGACTCAACATCTGAAGAGTCTTTAGTAGATCTTATTGGATGCACTTCTTCATCTTCTATTATACTAGATGAACAAACCTTCAATAGCATTACAAATTGCAAACTATAACTTGGATTTTGCTACTAAAATAATTCAGCAAATGCAAATATGTTAATCATTCCAAAATTTGTTAATGATTTTTATATGTACTACTAATGTTGTTTATTACGTAAATATTATGCACTCTTCAATTTAAAATATGTTTTTGCAATGAAGGTTTTCCTAAATTCATACTAAATTTTAACATATCTTTTTGTAAAATGACATTAATAATTGATTGAATTAAACAAACATCCATGGTAAGTAAGTATTTCTTTATAATATAGAAGGTTTAGAAATTACAATTGGAATGGGTTTTGGATGTAGAGTTGGTGGTTTTACAAGTTGCATTGATCTAATGTTGCCAAATCTATTTGATGCAATCAAATTACAGAAAAGACATAAACTAATAAATGTAAGAAATAAAGTCATCTAATGAAGAGCTTTGTTTTTTGATGTTATTGATTCAAATGTTATGCCATATATTGTTTGTAACTCCATTCTTTATACAAAAAGAATTAGTTTTTGACATCAAGTAAATGAAAATAATGCAAGTTAAATGGAAATTGTTTTAATTTCTATTCAAAATATATCTAGCTTGATATAAAATTTAAATCATTTTTGGTTTTGTCAAAAACCATGAGCAATAAGAATTGTTTAAAATACTAAAGCTTGCACTTCCAAGGAGTTTAGAAATTGTTTAGATAAAATCTTCACAATTGTTTTGGTTTCATTTCTCAAAACAACTCATTCAAAAAATTTCAAACATGAACAAATAAATTCATAAATACAAAAATAAAAAAAAATAAAAAAATCTATTTGAAAATTTTGTGTATAAAACATACTTAGAATTTAACTTGAATATGCTCATCTACTTTTGATTGTAAGAAAATTATGTATTTTTGTTTGTTGAATAAAACAATCACCTTCTACATTCAAAGCGCACATCTTCCATCAATTCTTTTACTTCTTCATCTTGCATGTTGCAAACTTCTTCTTTGCTAATCTACATAAATGATCAAAAAATAACATGTTCTTTTAATGTGGATTTTTTTTTGTATTTTGTTATAATAGAATAATATCACATTTAAAACATAACAAAATTATCATATGGTTTTTTTATATTTCAACCCTTTACATCGTGCCTAGAATAAATCAAGAAACCTAATGCCTATTTTGTATTTGTGTATAAGATCCAATTTTGAAAAAAAGTAAATTCAACTTTGTAGGTAAAGTGTTGGGATTTTTCCTATTAATACCTTATGAATTTATAATTCAAGATCAAAGAAATTTGCAATGAACCTTACCAAATTGAAAAGTTTAAGCACATTTGTTGGAGTTTCTAGTAGGGGTAGTGCTTCATTAGGAATGTCGTAGAATGGTGGATTGTTTGAAAATATCTATTGTTACATGGAAAAAATAAACAAACCAATGTCATTATCATGTTAGAATGGGATAAAAACTCAAGAGAAATGATAAAAATAAAATCAAGCAAGATCGAGGGTGACTTAGCTTTAATACAAAGCAATTAAACCTTAATCACTTGTGTAATATGTTTTATTTTTTAGTACTTTTGATTTCAAAAGTTCCTTTTTTTATTGATTAATTTTATCATACCTCAAATTTTGCATTGGGTGTAGCTTGTAAGACGGTTAGGACTTGGCCTCCTAAATGCATGCCATTTAGACCTATGCAAGCTTTATGTGTAACCATTGGATCAAGATACTGCAATTTTCAATGATTCAATTTGCACCACAATTAAAACATATCGATTGTATAGGTTTTTGTAGGCAAATGAAATATATTGGATTTCACTTTACAAAAACAAATTAACACTTAGTAAATATTGAGCACAACTTCTAATCATCCAGTTAGCATTTTTCATGTTTTGTGATATACAAAATCACCTCTAAAAAGGCCATACAACAATCTTTTTGATTCATTGTCTTCCAATGAAATGACCTTAATTGTCCAAAAGCTGTAACAATTTCCTTCACCTTGCAAAGATTCCATATTCAAAGTGAACAAAAGTGAATGATTTTACAAAAAATCTATAATTTTAAAAACAAAGTGTAAAAAAATGTGAATAAAATTTATTTAAATTATTTTGAAATTGGTTTGATGGACATTTGAATTTTAACTATGTTTCACCAATTAGAATGACGGAAATGAAATAATGATAATTTTAAGTATATAGATTGCAATTTTGATTCTACCTTATCAGGTGTTAACAATGAGGATATGCCTCCAATAAAAATCTGCTTGTTTCAACACAAGGGTTAAAATCATGAGATTTTTATTTTATTTGTTCATAAAATGAATGTCTTAATAAAAAAATATTGTGATAAATCATTGTGCAAAAATCTCAAAACAATAACGTATCTTGCTTATGTGGTTTCCAACTTTTGTATCTATAACAAAATATAAGTTTGCATTTATAAATGGAGCATAATATTATAATAATGTCTCAAAATAGAATTTTGTTCATGGACTACTTATGACACATTTGATATTTTCTGTGGTTTTGACAACTAAAAGAAAAGAAAAACACAAGATGTGGTTAAATTTAAAGTGTTCCTCTAATATAGACTTGTTTTTATCTGAAAATAAAATTGTCTCACTTGTTTCATGTTTTTGCATAATCTTTGAAATATTATTTTGAAATATAAAGATCTCTTATACTTTGCATACTTTTATGATCAAGAAGTTCAATTTGTAGCTTTAATAATATCTTCCTATTAAATTTTGATTTTAAAAATGAATTTTGATTAGATAAATTGTAACAGATAGACTCTAAATGTTAAATGCGGGCATTTTCATATTAAAAGCATATTTTTTTGCAAAACCAATTTTAGCTTTTTTCATCACCTCTAAAACTTTTCAAAAATGAAATATCCTATATAAATAAGCCAACTTGGAATAATAACAATATTTTGTAAAACATTTGAAATGTCTCAATTTGGGTTAGATAAATCAATCACCTTTTGTGGAGAATCCAAGACAATATCTGCAACCAAGTTAATCATTGGTTGTGCAATGGGACAACCACCGTGCTGTACAAGTAAAATCATCAAAACCAACATAAACCACCATAATGCTTCAACCCCTAAATGCCTAAGGCCCTTTTTGAGCTTCAAGGAATATTGCTTTAAATTGAATTAAAAGTCAGTATTTTGATAAGTTGTGTCAATTTTTTAAAATTGTAACTATACAAATTCAAACTAGATATGTTAGAGATCACATAGAAAAAGAAAATACAACAATATCACTAATGGATTGAAAGGTTATAATGTTTAATCATGAAGGTGTTAAAATTGCAAAAATGATTTGAAGTCTTTCAATCTTGTTTTCACATATCAAATCTATAAAAAAAAATTATCAAAAAATACAAGGTTAGAGGACATAACATACATAACTCTAATAAATTTTCAACTTTTCAGAATCTCTTCTACAATTTCTTCAAATGGATTTCTAGTGTAGATTTTTCTCTAGGATCTAGTGTATTTGAGGCTCATTTCCAAGAGCTCTCAACACTACAAAAGTCAAGATTGCAATAGACACCCTTGCACAAAATCTTGAATAGAAAAATCAGAATCAATCACCTTCAAAATCAATCTTTTGATGCTAAAACTAGACTTAAAAAGGTGTATTTAAAAAATACAAACTACAAAAAATAGCTAGTTAGTTAGGGTTTTATTGAACTTCAAAATATTGTCAACAGCAAACTGTGGTGCCTTAGGCATTTAGGGGTTATACTATATTGAATTGATTGATTCCAAATCTATCTTGGCTCTATATATATAGTTTTAAAATTACTTTAGAAAAATAATATTTATGTGTTCAGAAAACACTTTACAATTTTTTAACAATTCAATTTTTTTCATTCTTGTTACCTCAGGTGCAATAAAATCTTTTGGGCGTCGAATTTTTAAAATAGTTCCATGTAATGTAACACCGTCAAAGCCAAGTGCTGTTGTAGCATCTTCGGGAGTTATAAATTCTGCAAAAGCATAAGCTTTTTCTATATTGACCTGAAACAACATTAATATAATATCATATATTCTAAATCCTACTTGTATGGAAGTATTGTGTATTTATTAACTCCTAAAATAACTTCCAAGTGAAATTAAAAAATAAGGGATTTGAAAATTCAAATTTTATTTATAAAAAATGATATATAAGCTTTTAGAATGAACATACAAAATCCTCTGGTTTTGAGGTTTTTGTTTTACTCTCCTAGGTTTTTTACTCTATTTTTTTGCTAAACTTATCACTAGTTTTTGATTGAGTCCATGATTTCAGTAATTACTATGGACCAATTTTTTAAACCAAATGTGTAAATTTTTATAACCAAATAAAAAATACATGTCATTTTTGAGAAATAAAAATACCATGCAATTGATGCACGGTTTTGTTCGAGGAATATGGTTAGCATTTGCCGACAACATAGCTGCATTCATAAACTCCATTAATTCTCCATCTGAAACTGTAGGAGGAACATTTCCAACATACAATCTACGAATTGATCGCGTAGCTTGTGTCAAAGTAACGGTTGATAGTGGTTGATTAACTTGCTGCAAAATAGAAGGTAGCATTGAAGAAAGAGTAGGATTTGAGGTAACATTAAGATTATTAGTTGGATTTATAGCATTCACTGATACAAGTGGAGATATAGATGACAATGTAGAAACTTGCTTTGAAACAGCTTGTTGCGCAGTATGAGCTGCAGCAATAGCTGCAACCACTTTGCTGTCAATTCTTGGAGGAGCCATATCCCACGCCCTTACTTTCTTTCGATCTGGAGAACGTGGTAAAGGTGAAGGAGTCTTTTTAGTTGTCTCAGGCCTTCGTCGACGTGGAGAATATCCTCCTAACCCACTTGATCCAGCTTTAAATCGACGTTGGTGACATTCATCTTGCAACAATGATCCTTTTCCATCAATTAAAAGATTGTCTTTTTCATGATGTATACTATCATCATTAGATAAAGGTGATAATGACCTTTTCAACTTTTTACGTGAATGGTCTGAATTTGTTTTTTCCTTGTGAGGGCTTGAAGAAGATTGTTGCAATATACTTTTGTAATTGTCTCTAGAATTTTCTTTGCAGAATGATTTATTTCTATCTGAAAAACGATCTCTCATTCTTGAGTTTTTAAGTTTATGAAAGTCAACACCATGTCTTGTATGTGACATGTTGTATCTTCTTTCATTAAAATTTGGCCTTCTAAGAAACATTCTTTGATAAGGACCTTTCGAATGATTGAAGTTCTTTCTAAAACCTTGAGGTTCAAACTCTCGTACATGGAATGGCATATCACGATCATGGATTCTTCTTCTATCTTTGAAATCTTCAAATCTTCTCTTTACAAATTTATTGCCAATTTTGTTAAATGTTTGAGTGGTCATATTTATATCTTGAAAATTCAATCTTTTGCGACTACTATGTGATCCATAATTACATTCATCAACTTTTGAGTTTGAGCGCATTGAATAGCGCGCTTTATTCAATGTGTGCGTCTTGTTTCTTTTTCCATTTTCTACACAAGCTTTGCTTCTTTGTTTGTAATTTTCATTTTCAAAATGTTGTTCAATATCCTCAATCAAACTTTCATGTACTTCTTGCAGGTTAAGATTTGAACTGGTTTCATGATTTTTGCAATCACTTTTTTTTTCTTCAATATTTAAAACTTTATCTATTGAAAAATAATCGTTATCTAAAAAAGAATCTTTCATTTTATCTCCTTTGGTGTAATTTTTATTTTCATTTTCTACATCAAAGCTATTAATACCATCATGCACATGACCGTGAGAAATTTGCATTGAAGTGTTGTCATCTTCTATAAATTTGTCATCCAATTCTAAATAGCAATGTTCATTATGCAAAGAATCATCACTATAATTTCCAATGTTCCCCATGTTCGTTTTAGGACTACAAATATATGGTGAGGTTTCATACTTTAGATCATGAGTTACAACTTGATTTGAATCACCATTCACAGGATCCAATGTTTCTTTATCTTTACAATTTGCTTGGTCAAATAACATTTTTGTCACTAAAATTTCTTGATGAGCACTTGATAAATAAAGATCTCCATCACCTGCAATATCATTTAAAATGCTTTTCTTTGATCAATAAAAGAAACTAATAAGTGTAATCCTATTCAAAAATTTATTACACAATTTTAATATGCAAGTTTTTAAAAACAAATCTAATTTTTTTGAACATATTGAAAATCAAATGGATTAATGGATTAAATTTTTTGTTGCTATGTGTTGAGTAATTACTACTTGAATCTTCTAAATCTTACTTAAGGTATTATTATCTAATTGTTCAAAATGCATGAATTCAAAGAATTGTTTTCTTGAATCCCTAAAATCTTCACAAATGTAAATTTCTTTTATATTGTTCAAGTTGTTTTTGTTATTGAGATTTAAATTATAAATATCATATATTACATAAGATTTTAATGAATATATATCAATGAAATATTTCAAAATCCATTATCCTTTGAAAGTTGTAAATTCTCATGTATAATTTCTCTATTATTATTTTGTAGATGTGACAATGATTTATGTTTGTATAGAATTAAATCGATTCCAAACAAAAATATCAAAATAACATGAAGCAATTGCTTTATTACAGTTCTCATTTATGGATTTTGTTTTGTTTTTTAGGTTTAAACTTTAAGTTCCTTGAATAAAATTATAAAAATCTGTATCAAATTTGAACTTTAGAGAGAAATGTTTCAAGTTGAAATAATTTTAAAAAATACACGAACTTTCTTGAAGACTTTTTGATTGATTAGAACAGTTTCCTCCAAATGTCTTAGTACCAATGTCCAAACCTTCACGTAATTGTTGATGTTCATCGTATGAACATCCATCCATGTTGATAAAATCATATTCAAAAACATCGGTTAGGTTTCTTGATTTGTTTGATGTATCACTTTTGAATATATCATAAGTATCAACCTTTTGATGACTATAATCGTCCAAGATATCATCTTCTTTTGAAAGCACTTCCTCTTTGTTTGTTAAGAAGTTATTGAAAACATTGTAATCAGTAGCATGTTTATTACTGTGTTTATATTTCTTTTTATAGTTATAAGTTCTACCATCATTTATTGAACTTATGTTTTTCAAAGCATTTTCTTTCAATATATCAAGAGTTGCACTAACTTCTTCCAAGTTCGTATAGTTTTTGAGTGTTGATGACATACTTGTCATATTGATTGTATTCAACTACGGAAGCAATATTTCAATTGCCACAAGTTATTGACCTATATTAATTATGTAAGAGAAAAGAATTATTTATTTGCTACAACCACAAAGAACACATGGCAAAAAAATGAAATGCATCTTAAATACACAAGGCCACATTACATTTTGGTTAAAAAAACTTTTTAAACCAGTATATTGATTTTATATTGAATATTGGGAACTGTTGTAATGTCTTTTGTTGTAACAAAAATCTTGAATTTTGGAATCAAAAAAAGGAATTAATTTGTATCATTTAACATTTTCTTTGCATTTACATTGTTCTTCTTTTGTTGTGTACGTAACAACATTATACTTATGTATTTTTGATTGATGCCAATGCAAAATGTATGATATTGCAATTTCAACCTTTACAACTAATATTAATTACTGAGTACCGACTCAAGAAGATTCTCAAATAAAAAGATCTTCTTGATTTTAGTTCATGTAGTAAAGAAAATGTAGTTAAAAAAATGATTAAAGGATATGTATTTGATTTTGAAAATTTTAAACCTAATGATATTGTCATGTATTACCTTGTATAAGGATAAAAGAATGATATTTCTCTATTGTACTTGGTTGTAGAATTTATGGTCTTTTAATATCACCATGTAATTGATAATTGAATTTGAAAAGGACTTGGGGTTAGATTCAATAATTAGACAAATTTGCAAACATCTTTCAAAAATTCGGTAACAGACTGTAAATAAATATATATCTAAAGTTATTGTATTTCAAATTTTGCTTGTGAACAAACTTGTGTGGTATAAGTAAAAATACATTGTGTTCCTTACAACAATAAGAAGAAAAAACTTAAATTCATTCATTAACAATTATGCACAACAGTTTAAACATTCATCCATCATTAGCATGTATTGTGTGATCTCTATGATTTAACCCCTAAAGGCCCAAGTGGTCCCTCACTCCCTTGGGGTCCAAGTGGGGTTTTGGGCATGTACCTATAGCTAAACTACTATATGTGATTTTTTGAAACTTTTACAGAAGATGGAGAATTCAAAGATTTGCATGGGCATCTAATTTTTTCTTCATTCCAACATTTATTGAAGAAGTTATGCATGAATAAATGAAAAACAGGGGAGAATCACGCAACCAAAAAAAAAAAAAAAACTAGATTTTTCTAAATAAAAATTTGGGGTTTGTTCTTTAGATTTTTATATAAGTAGGAAGCTTTGAATCATTCAATTTGGATGGATGAGATGAAAGTTATGAGAAGTTTTAGTTTTGGGTAGGTATGGGACTTTCAAACCTCCATTCCTTTTGCCCCTTGTAGAATTTGGTGCTTTACTTTATTGAGCTCTTTGTGTATTTGTTTTTTGACTTTTTTTTTCCAAGTTGTAGTAGATTAAGATTCCTTAGTTTTCACCATTTGGATCAAAGTGATTTAGATTTCTAAATTTTACATAAATCCTCCAATTTTGCCTAGTGTGTATGCAAATTTCATGGCCTCTTGGCATTGCAAGATTTTACAAAATATGATCCACACCTCCAATTCATTTGAAAATTCTCTTATACTTACCTAGCTTGGTCTTCTATATGGGAAAAATAAACCTCAGCTTTGCATAGAGCAATTTTTTTGATATAGGATTAGTCAAAGAATTCTGAAATTTTTGGGTAGTAGGGAAAAAACTTTATTTTTCACTTTAGATGTCAATATTTCACTTGTGTTCATCTAGAATGAGCTAATTTTTTTCCCTCAAATACCTCCCATAGTTTAGGGCAAGATCTTATGATTGAATTTCCAAGAAAAATAAATTTCCTACCATTCTACTCATTCCCCCAAAAATGGCAATTTTTCGTGACTTTCACAAAAAAAAAGGGCTTAGGCCTTTAGGGGTTAGGGGTTAATCAAGTGCTACTTATAATATTTTTTGAAATACTGATTTTACTATGCAGGATAAATTATACGAATTTATATTCAGACACCAAGCTTGTATTTGATAGGTATTGATGTGACGTAAATCATCATCAGTTAGGTATGTTTGTGTCTGCAACACAAGAATTCTTCATATCAATAATATAAACACAAGCTTATGGTCATGTGTTTTTTTTGTATAGGAGTGGATTGAAAAAATTATTCTCAATTCTCTTAAGTACCTATAGATCGTCAGTGGCTTTCCAATTCAAGAGTCAAGAATCCTAAAACAACACTTGTAAACTCAATAGAGATCTTTTGTTTTAAAAATTCTTTCAACAGAGTTAATCATTGCATTCTTTTTAGATGGTTATTTTCAATACATTTCAATAAATGCAAACATTGCAATTTTACAAGATAATCGCTCAAAACTTTACTTTTGAGAGATAAGGTTCTCATGATCAATAAAGATGATTGACATGAGTTAGATGATTTGTGTTAATTAGTAGTATCTTGTGGATTGATATAACCATACAAAGGCCTTTGAAGGTAGGTTTGGTTTTTAAAAAGAGGTGAGCTATCAAAAAAAAAGTTAAGTGCTTGCTTAATTTACAATACCATAATTAAAAATAGAAGAGCACACAAAGATGATCCACTTCAAAGACATTGGTTTAAAATAAAGGTTGTAGTTGGTTAGAAATGTGCAGTCTTTACTTTTAAATGAGGATTTTACATATAAATGGGATGACATGAAACCCAAATATAATTCAATAGGTGCATACAAATTCATAGCTTATTTGCGATACTGAGATTCTTAGGGTCTTTTTAAAAGGCAATAAAACTTAACAAGAACTAAATAATTCATAAAAAGAACCATGTTCAAATGCTTATACAGACACTATTAAACACGATTCTTGTACAATACAACATTGACACTCATTATGTGGTATTTTAGATTTTTATTTTTTGCATTATGAAATTTATTCAACAACCTTCAAAGTGGGATGTATATGACAGTCACTTTTTTTTGGGTGAAATGGTTAACTTTTATAAAGTTCAAAAACTAGTTTCGAAAGCATGGATGCCAATTCTAAAAAAGAAATTACAAACTCAAGAATTACGCACATTTCTCACTTCGATTTTCTCCCTTTTCATAAGAAGTATTATAATCTGTAACAATTACAATACTAGATTATTGAAACAATTATCATCAAATCTCTCATTTAGATAGCAAAATTAAGACACCAACAAATTTTATTTATGATTAGTTATGAATTTTTGTGACTTAAAAAACAAAATATGCTTCTTTGTAGAACATCGTTAAGATTAGCCTTTCTTTGTGAGAAGGAGGGCGTTTTTTTTCTAGCAAACTATCGCTAGACTTTGCACCAATCTGGGACAATCCCATTTATTATTGAATACACCGTCGACATCTACAATCTGGCAAACAAAAAAAATGCCTTAGTGTAAAGTATTCCATAGATCATGCGTATTATGTATAGATTATTGCTAAAGCGACACCCAAAATTGCTAAAGTCATGAGCATGCAATTTGGTGACTTAATGCTAAATTTCTGGATCCAAGTGGTCAGTCATTCCTTTAATTATGGCATTATCACCTCCTTAATCCTTAAAATTTTCAGCCATTTTGAAGGTGTTTTGGATCTTGATTTCGTAAGATATCAAATGGTGAAGCTTGAAGTATGATGAGTCATTTTTAGGCCAAAGTAACTGTAAGATCTTATAAAAAGCCAAGTCCTTATCATCTCTACAAAGTTTGATTTCAATCCAAGGGTTAGACTGGAAGATTATAACAAAAATGAAAGGGTAGTACAAGGAAACCAATATTTTGGAGTAGTTGAAATTGTGTTTTGTTTGGCTCTTTTGGGCACACAACATTCTTAAAAGTTGGCATCTTATGCTCATTCTCAAGGTAACCAAGTTCCACATGCATAGAAACAAGTCTTGCATTTTTAGGGTAAAAAATGAGTGAGAAAATGGTCTTGCAATAATGACCACTTGACCCTTAAATTTCAGAAATTGTAAGTAAAATAGAAGATTTTCACAAATCTAGGGCCAAAATTTAACACTACAACTCCAAGACCACCCATGGTTTGAAAGTTTCTGTAAATTCAAAGGTGACTCTTCTTCTAAGTTTGAAAACACCACTACATAGCTAACTTGTATCTCTTTTAGATGAGCCAAAGTTCAAGGGACTCTTTACGTTCCTAAGTTCATAAACAGCCATCTTAAAAAATGATCATCCCGTTTTGGGTTGCTCAGAAATTTAACGGTTAAGAGAAAGAAGAATAAATAATTCTTTTTATTGAACCTTTACTGCATCATTGCTAATTTTTTGATGTATCCTTACTTGATAGAATTCCAAAGTCTTGTATTTTCAATTACAAATTCAAGCATTTTCAAATTTTGTGGATTTAGTCCTAGAATGATAGAGGTGAAACAAGTTTTTTTATCCAAATAAAAAAATCAGCATTGAATGCTCAAATTTCATGCTCAAAGCACACCTTGGGGTGATGCTTTAGCAATTTTGGGTATAGCTTTAGTAATTTCCTGTATACATGATATAGTTAAAAAACATCATGGAGAACATTGTTTATCAAACTTTTACAGATTGCATGGATTCTTGCAAATGAAGTAGACAAGGTAGGAACTTGCCATTTCATACAATCTAAGGTTCCACTTATTACAAACAATGAATTTTCATAACATCAACTCAAGTTTCATGCTTAAGTATAGAGAGTAAAATTCATGGATTGAATAAATATTTTCTTTTAACTTTAGAGGTCTTATTTTATTTTAGAATGCTAAACCGCTTCATAGAGTCACATGAAGATGTTTATATATTGTACCAAACAATCCAAAAAGGATATCGGAATTAAAAAGCAACTTAACATTTCTGATAACTATACTTCAGTACATAAAGGCACTTCTTATCAATGTTGATGCGGTATACGTGCATGAATATTTCCACTTGACTTTTGAATTTTGAAATTTGAATGCTTGTCATTTTTTAATAATTGTTTTGTAGAATTTTGTTCAAAGTTATGACAAGTTTCTCTTCAAATGATGTTTTATATCCTTTCTAATTTGACACACTAAATACACAAGAAACAATCGTAAAGTAAAGGTTTCCATGCATAGTGACACAATTTTGTGTGTTTTTTTTGTAACTCTAGGGTTACAGTGAATAATCTTACTTTTCTAGAATACATTATGAATCTGTATGATGTAACTTCACAAGAAATTGTAACGGTTTTGCTTAGCTACTCACCCTTATGCCAAAGATAAAGTTCACGCAATCTTTTTTATGCCCTAAATAAACTTGTCATTTGACAAAGCCTACAAAACTGTTATCTTTGCACAACTTATTCAATAAGGTGCATTGTTTTAAAAATTATTCTTATGTGCATCTCATTTTATATGGCTGTGATACCTAAAAGAGATATTCTTGTTGAACATGAAAAGAAGTTGTCATGTACTCATGTTGGTAGATATGTGTACTTTGGATAAAGCTACATAAATACACATGTCTTTGCATACATGAAATAGCACGTAATGAATGTGATAGTCAAATTACTAAACAGACTATTAGATGTCCTTGAAATAATTATTTTTTGCTCAAATTTCTTTTTGCTTGTGAAGAAATGGTTGTAATTAAGTGATTTTGAACAATTTATTGCTCTTGTGTGACTTGTTGTCTCATCCCCTCTTTTTGGTCATTTGAGAGAAGACCTTGAGTATTGTCCTTCAAGGATTCTTAGCCATAAATTTGTAACTTTGACAAAATACTAGGAGTTATAACTTATCGACTTCCATAACAAGACTCCTAAACATTTCTTATATGTCTTTGAATATTTGAAAACATGCAATGAAAGGAAGTCTTTTGATGTCCTTTAGTATTATGCAAACTAAGGGCGGGGATCCACAAACCATAGCCTTCTAAAGTCTCTGTTCAACATGAACCAAGTCATTGACAAAATTAGCTGTTGTAATAACATTGAGATGCAAAGACATTATGGGGTAAAAACCTGTCGCATATCACAAAGATTACACATGACACTATAACTTGCACTTTCTTTTAACCTCAAAACTCTAATTCTTTGCACGCCTACTTTTTCTTTGCTACAAAATTTTCCGTGTTGACTCTTGTTGGTATTGTGAAACACTTGCTTGACTAAGGGGAATGCTATACCATGAGTGAGGATTTGTGAGCCGTGAGCTATGAGCTTGAATTTTTTGTCAAAATACTAAATTTCACCTCTATAATTATGTACACAGGGCCCTACAATTATGTATTTTAAACTTTCATCTTTTTGAAAACTTGTTATTTATTTAGTTTTTTCATTAATTTTGAGTTTAAAATTGGTTCTTGCTCATAAAATCCTGGCTCACCGCTCATGGCTTACTATTTATACTCACAAAATAGGGTTGTATGCTTATTAACAAATGCCAAACATCTATTCACATGAGCTCTGATGGTTCAATTTCTATGGTATAAAAAAGGCACTTTGACAACATGCTACATAGATTTCAACCAAGTGCGAAGGGGGCTAGTCCTCCTGTTTTCGAAGCCTTTCATATGCATTCAAATAAGTTAGTGAAGATAAAGAATAGCAAAATGAAAAGAAAATGAAAAAGTTTGAACCAAATTTTGATGCACCCAAACTCTCATACCATGATGCTGGTTTAGAGAGCAATCAACAACAATGTGTGGGATAGATCGACAGCTAATTCAAACTTAGCTGGTGGAATTGGGAAAAAAAGCCGGTTGCATTTCAAAACTGCCGGCTAAAAACATGTTAGATTTTACTTTGAAAATCTAGATGCTCTTTATTACAGTGTAGATTTAGAAAATACCTCGCAAAACTTAGCATAAAAAAAAACCAGTTGAATATAAAAATTGTTGGATTTTAGCTAGTGGAGTAAAACAAAAACATTCTTGAACACTGATTAGGAAGGTTTACATGTTTTGTAGGCAGGAGTTTTCCTTGGTCAAATGAGAACCTGATAAAGTTTGGCACCAGTAAATTTTTTCTACTACTGATCACAGTCTGGGGAGTTTTTTTAGCTTAGCTGGCCAATATCCTACATTCTCTTGGGCCAACCGGTTCTCTTGAGTGTAAGGTAGTATGCTCTAAAACCGTTAGTTTAAGGGCTGGTCTTCTTTTTTATAGGCTTTTTGGCACAAGAAGATTTTTTTGCCTAATTTCTAGAGAAAAAGAAATGGATTCCAAAAGTAATACAATTTTTTTGATATTTTTTGAGGAATTATTATATTATTAATGAATTTTCAAAGTTTGCTATAGTAGACACCTATAGTGTGACTTAAAGTCTTCCTCAAACCATCCCCTTGCAACATGTAAAGAGATGAGGTGAAATTGAGGAGCATGATTGACTCTTGCAATAAAATGCACCTTTTCTTTCATGACTTAAAGGGATCCATTTAAGAACCACTTCATAACCATTCTTGAGCTACCTATGGGACACTTTTGAAGAAAGGGTCGCTTTTAGAGCACACTACCTTACTCTCGGCTAAACCAAATAAAAAATATTCTTATTTTTTCCACTTAAATGATCGATTTTTTTCCTATACTTTTCAACTCAATTCAAAAATTCTCAAAATCAACCGGCTAGCTGGTAATTAAATGTTGGTACTCCCCTACATTGCTATTGATGCGATGGAATAGTCTAGACCATGGACAAGAAAATTGGTATATATACATATCAAAATACAGATAGCAATAACTTCTAAAGGAGCTGTGGCACATACCTCTAAATTCACAGGAATAGTCCCCTCAAGGACGAGGTTCCGGGTTCAACTCCTGGCGGCTCCACAATGCCTTTTTATTTTTAACACTACCTTTTTATTTCTATCGCTGCATTTCTATTTCAATTGCTGCCTTTTATTTTCAATCGCTACCTTTTTATTTCTATCGCTGCCTTTTTTTTTCTACCGCTGCCCTTTTTTTTCTATCGCTAAAACAAGATGGGACTTTCTTTTTGTCATATAGTGCATGACACTTATAACCAATAATTATTGGTCAAATAAGAAATACTAAAGCACAACACATATACTCATTAGCTCAAAATTAAAGTAATTCCACAACCAAGTGGGATAAACCTTAAGCTTCATCTTGGTGGACTCAAATTTTTGATAATTTTTTTTTAACAAAACTTTTGGTTAACCACTTGAATTGGGAACTATTGGTTATATGTGTCATGCACCGTATGATTTTTTTTATAGAAGTGATCATGGAGGCATGGTTCATTTTAGAAGGCATAAAAACAACCTCATTAAATGCACTCACAAATTTAGGCAACTCAATTTGCAAGAAGATTTACAAACATGATATTTGGTATTGTGCTATATTTTTAGCAATTTTCATGGGGTAGCATGCATTATTGCCTTTTGCAATTTTTGAAAACATATTATAATGGATGGGCACCTGTCACAACATTGTAGCATTACAATACATGGCAAACTTTTTGTAGAAGTGATCATGGAGACATGGTTCATTGTAGAAGGTATAAAACCAACCTCATTAAATGCACTCATAAATTTAGGCAACTCTATTTGTGAGAAGATTTACAAACATGATATTAGGTACCATGTTATCCTTTTAGTAATTTTCATGAAGGTAGCATAAATTGTTGACTTTTGTAACTTTTAGAAAGAATATTATAAAGATTGGGCACTTGTCACAACATTGTAGCGTTATAATATGTGGCAAGCCACAGTTTAGGTAGGAAGTTCATAAACCAACCATTTAAGTTTACCTAATTCATCAATGACAGTGATAGATATTTGAAAGAACATGTCATTCGTTCCTAGACTGTGAACACAATTAAAACCTAAGCGGTTTTCAAGCCTCCTACCTTACCAGCAAGGTGTTTATGGGTTGAAGTCAATTCAATCTTGAAGGAGTTGAGAGTACAAAATTGAGAGGATGAAAAGTAAGTCAAAATTAGAACTTTCATTTGAAAGGCATCCCTTAGGGTCTCCCCGTTGCTCATCAAGAATTTGATCATTCTTAAAGGGAAAAACTCCCTGAAAGGAAAACCGTGTGTGTCAACTCTAGAATCGTTTGGTCATTTTGAATCGGCCATGTAGGGTCACAAAAACAAAGCACAGAGGTTCTTAAATGGGTCACATTTTCTTATGTTCAAAAATTGTACTTATGCATGTACAATTTTAGAACTTCAAGAGAGTAACATGAGCTGTCATTCAGTGTGCTTATTGACCATGATTGGGTTGAGTTTTGTCTTCCAGTAAAATATAAATATATGTCATACTAATATAAATGAAAATATGTTCTCAATCATAATTTGAGCATTGAAATATGGAATGGGTGCTTGCACATTTTAAGAGCCTTACTGGAGCATTCTTGACTTTGTCGTGATTGCTTTTAAGACTCATGTGCTTCATTTACAAGCCGCCTTTACATCATGAATGCTGCCACCTATGATCAAGAATAGATACCTATGCACCTTTTGCTTTGATAAATTGTAATTAAATCATACCAACTCAAAAAATTCAATTTAAATGGTCATAGAGCTGTTTCTTCTTTGACAGCAAAACAGGTTGCTGATCTGAATTTATTTTAGTACAGACGTCATTTTTCCCTTAGATGGTCAATTTACTAGCCGACTACCTTAATATAGAAATTGACAGAACAAGCACACATAAGTTGATCATACCGTGATAACCAAAATACTAAAATCTCCATATCAAGTGTGACGTGGCTTAATTAAAAAATTAAACCCAATTCAACTCTTTCATCTCGTTTATGGTACGAGATAAGCGATATTTTTCTTTCCTTTTCAAAAATTTTAAAATTAATACCAAACATATGTTACCCTATCAAAATTGATTGCTAAAACAAAATTCAGTTTCCTAGCCTAAGCCCTCAGTGGTAAACCTGGTGTTTTGTCCTGGTCAAAACGTCATTCTTCCCTGCAAAATTACAGCCAAAAATTGATTAAATATTGGTGTTTGATCCCCCAGAGAAAGTGTATATTTAATATTTATTTATCAAACTAGGTTAATAACTCACTTCAAAAAAAAGACTCTTATCATGGATATAGTACAATATTTAACATTTTCAATGATTCTTTTTCTCTTAAGTATTTGGAGGATTTACTAGAATAGAAAAGAACATCCTTATTACGTTAATGTCACTTGAGTTAATGTTACTTGCCGTCAATTTAGACTTATTGCTAATTTTGGTTTATTCAGAAAATACAATGGGTCAATTATTTGCTCATTCTTGTATAAAAAATTATCTTAGCTCTCCAAAAAGCTTAGTCCAAGCTTGTCTACGTCTAATAATTTCAAAGAGCCATTATTATCACTCAACATGCTTTCGGGAAAACTTAGTGCTTGATTTGCCACCAAAAGTTTGAGTTGAGTATCAAATCAAAGTTGAGTATCAAATCACCGAAGAGTTTTCCAAGACAAATCTTACAAGACCATATCCAACCTCTAACATTGAAAAATGCGCACCATTGGAGATTCGTCTTACAAAGATGGTGGTCAAAATAATCAGAGAATTTGGCACCTTGTTCTTGTACTCTTATAGTTATTTTACGTGTATACGCAAGCTCACCTCTTTTGCATTCCTTCACCGACTTCCATCCTCAAGAAATTACTGATACCAACACGCCTTCCAGTTTGCTTTTGGTGGTCATTGAGAACAGCCTGAGTGCCACAATCACCACACTTAGAAATGAAGTAATTTTAAAAGTGCTATTTCATCAAAAGCTTACATGTAAACTAAAGACAAATAATATTGAGAGCGAATTATGATATAATTGTAAATAGAGGCACAATTTGAAAGTAATTACAAATAAGAGCACACCCACAATATTGTCATTACTAATGTTAATAGGGGTGTCAAACCTCAGTGTTTTTCACCCAATAACTCTAGGTGACTTCACCCTATAATTAAGCAAGTTTTGCAAGTTATCAAGTCTAATAACTCTATCATGCACCTTAGGAGGTGTCCAAAAATTTTAATGGGTTATGGTTCTTCTTATAGAAAGTTATCAAGTGATCTTGTAAGGGTCCCTCTCTTCAAGCTAGGTGACCTAGTCCAACAATTGCTCGTCAACAAACGCGTAAGGAAGTGCCTCCTTGACCTGCGTAATGAGCTTGCTGCACTGTGATAGGTAGGGCACAATTGCATTTGGGTTGGGAAGCAAGATGATGAGATAGGGAAGAGGGGAAAGAGTTATGCGGGGAAGCGACCATAGTTATCAGGTGGTTTTTGAAGCTTTGTGAGGGTGATAACTTTGTGGGCTGCTACAACCACCTGATAACTTTGTGAATTTCAGGATAAAGTTATCCGGAAATCAGAGGTTTGACACCCACTAATGTGGGCATTATCAGGACCCTTCTTGCTAAACTTTCTAGTGCGCATTTAATCATGCACACCACTTTCCCAATGACTCCAAAGGCAAAGCGAGTTTTTGGCTAGCTGGCTTGCAATAATAGGACAACAACTAAATTATGGGTGTGCCCTAGTTTGTAATGATTCTCTGTGCCTCCATTTGCAAATTCCTTGTTAATTAGAGTAATGCAAGCTTACTACTAAAATAAAAAAGGTAGAATGGGACTAACAAATCTCAAACTTACCTGAACATTCAGAGAGTCATTTATCACAAACTTTTGATCAAGTAAAACGGTTTCTTCAAAATATTTCCGCAATCGGCCTTGCACCATTTTCTCCACCACGTTGGGTGGTTTGCCTGATGACAGTGCCTGTACACCCGCCCAATAGAATTGGTGAGGTACCAAATATTAAATTTCAATAACAAGTATAAGATATCCTAGTTAACTCAGTGCATGGAAAGTTCAAAAATCATTACAGAATAAGATGCCCTTTCTGTACATATCTGGACAGCAAAAAAACAAAAATATCTGCATTAAATTGCCACAAACCTTAAAATGAGACCCTAACCCAGAATGCCATGAAGTTTTAAAGAAGATCTAAGCTTGAGTGCCCTGAAGTTTCAAACAGAATCTAAGGGCCGCTTCACACTATGGCCGACCAAGTAGAGAGTCAATGGGATTGAGTGGCCAAATTTTGTTGAGAGGTTAAAGAAATGGGCTGAAAATAGGCAATAAAATATGTTTTTGACACTTTGGCCGCCCTTAGTGTGAAGTCTCCAAACGCCAATTCCAAAGGCCAAACTCTTGGTAATGATCTTCCATGGCCTCTCAACTTGAATGGCCATAGTGTGAAGCCTCCAAAGGCCAAGCCCAAAGTTCAAAGTCATAACATTTATTAAGCCTTCCAAATCTAACGGCCAAGATCATGTTGCATTTTGTCTATTATATGAAAAAAAATTGACAACCCCTCAACCATAGTTTGGGTCTCCATTTTTGCTTAACCCAAAATTTTCTTGAGAGGCCGTCATTTTGGATGAAAAAATGATGTCATGGAGGTGAGAGACTTTGGATTTTGGCCTCTAGTGTGAAGGGTCGAGAGGTCAAACTCTTGGTTTCTTCCAATCTGATTGGTGGAAATCAGTGGCCTCTTGACCTTTGACCTTTGGCCATAGTGTGAAGCGGCCCTAAGCTTGAATGCCATAAATTTTCAAAGAGAGCCTAAGCTTGACTCCCACGAAGTTTCAAAGAGAGCCTAAGCTTGCAGAGAATAGATTTTTTACCTGTGATCGGAAAATGTCTGTCTCACGGTGAAGAAAAGTGTCAGGAACGAGGTCTTTAGACAAAAAGAGAGGCTTGGCTGCCACAACATGCATGGCCAGGGCTGATCCAAGTTGTGCCTCAGTCTCCTGATCTTTTAAACTCCCCTGCTCTGACTCAAGGGTGACCAGGCCCACAACTCTTGCAAGTCCTGCAACAGGGAAAGCCAAAAAACACATTAAGAGAGAATGGAAACGTAGTTCCTGTCAAGTTCATACTTTATTTAATCAACAAGAATTTCCTCCCTTAAAACGTCCATCCCACGTCAAAAAACCCTAGACAAATGCATTTGACAGCAAGATACAAACTATTTGCTATATTTTGGTTCAAGGGCTTGCAATGGCATCAACCACATTATACGTCACTATGACAATACCAAACAGATATAAAACGTGCCAATTAAAATGGTCTCCCTGTTTCTTAAAGCCTTGCCTGTGCACAGAACACGACCTCTATATCAAGTTGGTTCCATTTGACTCATTAAACCATACTCCCTCTGGAAATAAGTGTTTAAATTTGGCTTCATTGTTTGTCCATTAGATTTACTGTCATATAGACTCCTTCGTCTGTCCAGTTATATATACACTTCATGCAATGTTTTTCGTTATTTCATCATCTTAGACAAAGCTTTAAAGAGTTAAGAAGGTCAAAACAAGCATAGTCTAGTGCATGGATTCGCAAAGACACCATCGCGACTGTAAAAATTCAAAACTAGTACAAGAAAACTGAAAATTTATACGAATTTGGGTTCCATTTTCTCTTGGCAACAACCAATTAATTCCAGATTTGATTTTCACATAGGTCAAATCCTTATTTGCACGGTAGCCAAGAGACAGGAACCCTAAAACCCTAAAACCCTAAACCCTGTAAAAAATGTGTAAAGCAATGCAATCGACCTTCTCTGCTTAGAATTGTGTTGACAAACCTGGATGTGCAGATGCATGTAAATAGGACGACACAATGCCCGTGGGAGAGGATACTAGAAAACCCCTCCGAAGCCGCACATTCTCGCCCATGATTGATGCTACCTCGGTTACAGCTTCTTGCACAGTGGCCTCGCCACTCAGTTTCTCATGCTCCAGCTTCACTCTTACTGCCTGGCTCAACACAACATGTAAACCCTAAATCTTAAAACCGGAAAAATGGGTAACCCAAACCCTTGTAATCAGAGATGATAAAATCAATGGTTGCCTAAACCTTTAACCCTAAACCCTAAACCAAGTTTTCCTCCACATAACCCAACCAAATATTTTCAGTGTTATCTTGTTGGAAATCTACTGAAAAAATGCACTTCACATGAGCATCAACACCCATCCAATTTCATAATATTGAGATTATTTGCGACAAATATGATAGGTTACATAAAGAGCCAACTAGAAGTTCCTTCTACGCGATAACTTGCTCAATTTTAGGGTCAAATCATAAGAGCAATAAACAATGCACCTTGACAAACCCATTACCCATGATTTGCTTCTCAATAGTAAGATTACACCATCCAATTTCAGATTTGCTGGCTAGGATTTCAAAAGACGTCAATCGGGGTTTAAACCCTAAACCCTAAACCCTAAACCCTAAACCCTAAACCCTAAAACCTTAAACCCTAAACCCTAAACCTTGACATTTGCAAACCCAAGTGGACATTCAGAAAGGATGCGCACCTCCAAAGCAGGTAGATCTACTGTGACTGCGTTCCCCGATGCATTATTTTGAGCTTGAATGCTAAGTGCTGCTCTTGCAACTCGTGTAGCCTGATGAAAAAAAAAAAACCAACTAACTCCATAAACACTCGCAAAAAGAGTATGAAAAATTGTAAAAAAAAATCATGGAGAGCATTTCCAACTCAAAAGCTAGAAGCCAAGATACTATTCTCGAAGGCTTTGTTGAAGGAGAAGGTAAAGGTATCCACACACCAAGTGGCGAAACATTTCATTCCGAGCTACGAAGTCTGTCTCCGAATTGATCTCTACAATGGCAGTCACTCCGTCGGCGTTACTCGCCACAGCAAGTAATCCATCGGTGGCTGTTCGACTGGTTTTCCTGCTTGCAGCTGTCAAACCCTTCTTCCGCAACTCCAACATTGCAGCTTCTGTGAAAAACAACAACAAAGCGATCGCCGTCAAAGGAATGTCGGAACGAATGAATGAATGGGGTGGTAGTAGAAGAGAGGTAAACCCACCGGCATCCCATCCACACTGCAGCAGTGCCGCCTTCACGTCTTTAATTGGCGCCCCTGTTCGTTCGCGCAATGCCTTGATCTGCACCGCAGACTCCGAACTGAAGTTGTTGCTACGACAGGTGGGCTGGTTGAGAGCTGAGAAGAGGGAAAGCGAGCGATGATGGGGCGATGCCCGGCGTAACAGTGCGTATGCCATTTGAACGAGCAAGTGCTCGGTCTCTGATTAAGTTAATCCCTTGCAAAAATGGTTCGTGTGATTGATCCTTCTCGATCGCTTGGCGGTGGAATTGAAGACGGCGAGGAATTGGAATGGAAATGAAGGAGGTGCAGGAGAATCGACATGTGAGAGCAGCAGGTTTCGTGAAGCCTGGCCTGGACGACGACGACGACGACGACGACGCAGGTGGTGGTGGTGGTGGTGCTGCTTTGCAATGCGGAACGCCGTCGCCGTCGTCGCTGTAGCTGGTGCCGCCGCCGTCGCCGTCGTCCAAGGTCGTGGGAACCAGCCTCTCTCACTGACTTTTTTCGCTTTTCCAGTTAATTTAATTTTAACGATGCTGCTTGTAACACTTATTATTTCTTGCCCACTATTTGTAAGAAACTTATGTAGGGTATATTCACACTTGGTAGGATATTAGCAATATGAACGAAGTCTAAAGGTGTATCCAAATTCATCTAATTTTTCTTCACTAACATCAAGTGTGAACATATCTTTATATGTATTGATACCCTTAGTTTTTCAAAAATTGCACAAATGCACTTGGACTGTAATTTTTAGGCATTTGCTCTATTATGCATGTCACTTCCTTCTCTCTTTGTGCACAAGTTACTTCTTTTTTGTTTTATTGCATTCCTTGCATTTGACATTGGTCATAAAAGAAGTAGCTTGCACAACAAAAAAAATGCCTTAAATAATGGTGCAACTATATTTGTGCAATTTCTGAAAAATTAAGGGTATCCATACAAATATGGCAAACCGCAGGGGTATCCATAAAATTTTCCTAAAATCAATTATGAAGAAATTGTATTACTCTTTTAATTGATTTTGCGGCCCTCATATTGCTGTTTTTACCAACAAACCAAACCAATGTACCAAATAAAATTTTAAATGCTTTGGGGAGAGCACATAGCAAGAAGAACGGTGGTAGAAATTAGGGAAAATATCAAAAATACCCCTCAATTCTTTCAAAATATCAAATATACCTCTATATTATTTGAAATATCAAAAATACCCTTGGTTTTGTGTAGTAATATCAATTATACCTCTAGTTCTTGGGACCCTCAATTATTATGAAACATTAAATATACCGTTGCATTATTTGAATTATAAAAATATTTCCTAACTCTCTTGTGCATCTTTTTGCAAGTTTTTGTAAGTACTTGGATGATAATGGAAAGTACAAAAATTAGATGTAAGTTAAAAGCAAGCTAAATCTTGGAAGCAAGCTCTTTAAGTTCTAAATAGGGTGTTTGCATGTAAGTCCATTGTGGTCAAAGCCATTGAATTGAATACATAGTAATTTTTGTTGTCATTTTAATATTAAAAAAAATTATTGTAAAGAGGCACAAAAACTAGGGGTATTATTGATATTCTCAAAGATCATTAGGGGTATAATTGATATTATTGCACAAATCCAAGGGTATTTTTGATATTTCAAATAATATAGGGGTATATTTGATATTTTGAAAGAATTGAGGGGTATTTTTGATATTTTCCCTAGAAATTATGCAAAGAGTAACTCTTGCCTACAAGGCTTTGTTGTTAAAAAGCAAATACTATTCACTAAAAAGCATTACATATTTGTTTGAGAGGAATATTTCCAAAGAATTTTTCCATTTCAAAGTAGATGAAATTGTTATGTTGCTCCATAATCTTGAGATGGCGTTGCTACAATTTTTTATGGATGTATGCATATTTTTGGATGAATTACTAATATTTTATTTGTTTTCTACATGTTTCACCTAAGTTTGTAAATGTAAGTTGCTTTGCTATTTCATCGAAGATGGAAATGCGTAGTACCTAAGAATATGAATAAAAATGTCAGTTTACCATTTCTTTTTATATTACTTTAAAAAAAGTCAGTTTTAAAATGCCAAGTTTTCATCCACCAAGAGTTTTCATGAATTTTAGTTGATTTGCATCCACTTATGATAATAAAATGATGTTATTAGCTACTACTCTAGCTACACTATAATAGAATAGTGAAATTCAAATAACAGAATTGTAGTTATTACACTATTTTCAACGTTGTTGTTGAAATTCTTCTTATACAATATAAAATCCCATCCAACATTGATGGACTTGCATAGCAAAAGTTGCCCTTTTTATTAAAGACATGATAAAGTTCTTGAAACGGTATTTCGAATACGATCAAACAATGAACCGTGAAGCCTGCCTAGTTGAAAATTAAGGGTTCATTGTATATTCTATTACCTGCTGGCCATGATAGTTGAAACAAAGGAAAATTTGATGGACACCCCTGAAGTTGCAACATTATACAGATGCCCTTCGTTTTTCAGAAACTGCACATTGCTCAAACACCCTTGGACCATGATTTTCAGGCATTTATTTTGGATGTGCGTGCCACTTTTTTCATGACCAATGTTGAAGCAAGGAGTGCATGCGGAATGGAAAAGAAGCAGCATGCAAGTGGCATGCACAGGTGCATGAAAATTATGATCCAAGGGTATTTATACACTTTCTGAAAATACCAAAGGCAAAGTGTATAAATATCGCAAACTTCAAAGGTATCCATCAAATTTTCCTTTGAAACAATAAGTGACACATGGCGTTACTTACCTGATCAACAGCTAGAAAAAGTAAGCTTAGACATGTCAACAAGGAGAAGTGTCTAATCTGCTGTAAACTTCCAGCATAAAGAAACAAACTCAAGTTTGCCACGTGGACTTGAGGTCAAGCAATCAAGATATCCCAAAAGTGACTTTCATAATTATATCAACTGGCTAAAAACACCGCTAAATATGCTAAGGTTTCAAATATAACACTGATATCGACATTCTTTGTAGCTATAAAGAAACTCTAATGTAAACTATAAAAAATTTAGGGTTTAGGATAACATTGATCTAAGGTTTTCAACGTTCACAAATTCCCACACAAATGACGAATTCCACCATCGAAAGCTTGCATTCCAAACCAAGCATGAAGAAACCATGCGCTTGAGATCACCTTCCTTGACTAGCAACCACCCAAGCAAACAACTCTAGCAAACACACAAACCTATCAAGACAACGACAAGATCCTCAAGCAACAAAAAAATGCATTACCTGCAAACATGACAACAAAGCACAACCTAAACAATTTCCGCAAAAACCTGTAAAAAACGCCTGCCACATCTGATGATAAGAGCAAGTCAATGTAAACCCACCACATAAGAGTGGTCCTTGCAACACTCAAACTCGGCTCCATATGATGCAAAGCATTCAAAGAAAAACAGGGTGTATGAATGTGGAAGAGGGGGTTACCAAAAGCAGTTTCAAAAGAGGAAAATCAAAACGATGGCCGATTCAAAAACAGGCCACCTTGGAAGGGGCGACAAGTACAACCAATCTACAATATATGACAATTACACCTAAAAAAACTGAGTAACCCGGATAATCAATGCCCAGCTTAGATAAAAAATAATAATGTTGAGAAAGGGAGTATACACCTGAAAATTGCAAAGTTTATATTCATTCAGCTTTGATGACGGTTTTAGGGACAGAGCTAATTTTCTTCCACGACACAGCAGGCAAGATCTGGTCCATATCCACGCGGTCCTTATAGTTCACAGCCACATTCAGAAGAGAATCAAGGAGAGAGTCACCGAGAAGATGAGGCTCAAGGCCAAGCTCAACAAGCTTGGTGTGCTTGGCGTTGTAGTAATGCTCTTCAGCTTCCACACGAGGGTTCGGAACGCTCTTAGCCTGCACTTCAATCCCAAGCTTCGCACCAGCACTGGTCACCAACTTCGCCAAGTCATTCACGGAGAATTGCTCAGTGAACTGGTTGAACACACGGAACTCTCCAGGGTTTGCAGGATTACTGCAAGCAATCTCTATGCACCGAACTGTGTCTCGGATGTCCAAGTATCCTCGTGTTTGTCCACCTTTGCCGTAGATTGTTAACGGATGGCCAACAGCTGCTTGTATGCAAAACCTGTTCAATGCAGTGCCGAACACCCCGTCGTAATCAAGCCGGTTGATGAGCTCCTCGTGAAGAATGGTCTCGTCTGTATGAACGCCGTAAACGACGCCCTGGTTCAAATCGGTTGCACGAATGCCCCACGCCTTGCACGCAAATGCGATGTTGTTCGAATCATGCACCTTGCTGAGGTGATAGAATGATGAGCCCTGTTTAGGGTACGGCAATGTGTCGGTGCGTCCGTTGTGATTAATCGTGATAAACCCTTCCTCGATGTCGATGTTCGGAGTGCCGTACTCGCCCATGGTGCCGAGTTTCACCAAATGGCAATCCGGTGCGAACTCTTTGATCGCAAACATGACGTTCAATGTACCTATCACGTTGTTGTGTTGCGTGAACACGGCTCTGTTGCGATCCATCATGGAATAAGGCGCAGAACGTTGCTCTCCGAAGTGCACCACGGCTTCCGGTTCGAACGTCTTGAATGCGTGCTCCAGGAACTCGAAGTCGCAAATGTCGCCGACGTAGACTGTGAGTTCTTTTCCTGAGACGTCGCGCCATCGTTTCACGCGTTTGGAAAGAGAGACGATAGGGGTTAGGGTTTGGAGCCCGAGCTGGTCGTCGAAGAGGCGCCGGCACATGTTGTCGACGATGGCGACCTCGTAGCCTTGCTTGGATAAATGCAATGCGCTCGCCCAGCCGCAGTACCCGTCCCCGCCTATCACCATCACCTTCTTCTTCGGTGAGTCGCTCGCGGACGACGTCGTGTTCACCGGCGTTGCGGCCTCCTTCACGGCTGACGCAGAACAGGACACACTCTGTTGTCTATTACTCGACCTACGACACGCGGAATTCAGCAGCAGCAGCTCCGTAGAGCGCCCTCGTTGCGCCGACATGCGAGCACCGAAGCTCGTCGTTGGGCTCGCTCCGGTCGTCGTCGTCGTCGTCGCGGCCCCTCGCTGGATCACCCCTGAGGAGGCGGGGATCGCGAGCGTCGCCATGGCTGCCATCGTTATCCGCAAGGCGGCCACTGTGAGGAGAAACTCGAAAGACGAGCACAATCTCAGCAAGATCTAAAACCCTGCTGGGGTAGACACGGCGAGTGTTAAGTTACGAAGCGCGCAAGCTAGGGTTGCGAATTTCCGCAATCTAAATAAGAGCATATCCTTGAGAGTATATTATACTGCGGTGTAGCGGAAATTGGGCTTCTGCGATTGGTGGAAGCGTGACGACGAGCAACAGCCACCGTCGCCATGGCGCCCTGCCTCGTGGCTCGGTCTCTCGTCCCTTTTCGCATGTTCGACGGAATGAAGGCCTCGGAAGTAGTGATTCCAAAACGTGATTTTCATAATTGCTCAATGCTATTAACCTTTAACCCTTTAGAGACCAGCAAACCATATTTTGGTTTGGGAGAGTAGTTTTTGGCCTATACAGTAAAATTGCTTAACAATTTGGAAAATGATCTTGACAAACGCTTCTGATCACAAGAATTTTGCATCCAATCGAAGAAACAACAATGGAATCAAATATGTGAGTTGATAAATAATGGTGTTTACACATCATGACCTCAAAATACGTATCCATATTTAGTCAAAGATAGATCAAAGCAACAACACAATACATCAAACATCCAAGAAGAATGCCACATTTCAATTGTGCAATCTTAAGAAACTTCAAATTGCAAAGGACCATTGTTTGTTGGGAATTGATATGTGTACCACACCCTTTCAATTACTATACCACACCCTAGAGTAAATTTTAGATTTCTACCATCAAAAAGCTAAATTTGAGAATTTGGTATTTAGATTTGGACTTGAGACCATGCTTTAATCTAGAACTATAAGAAAAAGTTGCAATTCAACAACACCAAATGAGAAAGTTTAGTTAGGGAGAAAAATGTTACTTTTACTTTTGTTTGTAAAAAAGATAAGCTTTTTCATTAGGTTTGTTGAATTGCAATTTTTTGTGGTTCTAGACTAAATCATGGTCTCTAAGTCCAAATTTGAATTCCAAATTCTCAAATTCAGCTTTTTGATGGTAGAAATCTAAAATTTACTTTGGGGGTGTGGTACGGTAATTAAAAGGGTGTGGTACACATATCAATTCCCTTGTTTGTTTGGGGGACAAATGGGATTTTGGGCATGTACCTATGGCTAAACTACTTTGCGTGATTTTTTGAAACTTTTAATGAAGGTGAGGAATTCAAAGATCTATGTGGGAATGTAGTTGTTTCTTCATTCCAACATTTATTGAAGAAGTTATGCATGAAAATCTAGAAAAAGATACTCCCCGGGCAGCCAAAAACTTCTTTAAAATTTTCTTTTTTTTCAAATAAAATTTTGAAATAGGTTTTTTAGACTTATATAGACGTGGGGAGCTTTGAATCATTCAATTCTAATAGATTAGATGAAAGTTATAAGGAATTTCTGTTTATGGATAGTTCTAGATTCTCTACTCTAAAAAAAACTTTGAGGTCCTTTATTTTACTCAATTTTCATTATTTTGGAATAAAAACAAAACCAAACAATGTAGATTGTTTATCTCAACATTATAACAATTGGGATTTCCATTTTTCATTTTAAGAATTAAATTCTTAACAATTTCTTGTTTTGACTCATTCTCTACTTCTTTTTACTTACTATTTTTTCCCATGTGTTGTATAGTTCCAATTGATTTGAAAATTCTCCCACACATACCTAACTAGGTCTTCTACATGGGAAAAATAAACCTCAACTTTGTGTAGAGTAATTTTTTTGCTCTAAGAGTGGTCAAAGCCTTCTGAAATTTCTAGGTAGCAACAAAAAAAAATTCTGCATATTAGATGTAAGTATCTCACTCGATTTTGTGTAGATTAAGGTGATTTTTTTACTACGTGTACCTCTTGTAGTCTATTGTAAGATCTTACGATTGAATTCTTGTAAATTAATTTTTTTCTTACCATTGTACTTGCTTCCCCAAAAGTAGCAGTTTTCTATGTTTTTCACAAAAAAAATGGCTTGGTCCTTTAGGGGTTAAGGAATACGCTTGTATTGTTTCTCTATATGGTAGTAGTACAATTGTAGAATTTGAGAATCCATTGAAAAGAATCTATCTTTTTATATTAAAAAAATCATCCTACATTTAAAGCCAATTCTTGATTGCTCTCACTGATCGGATTTTTCGTAACAATTTTCAAATTTTTTGTAGAACCGTTTTAGGTAGCAAAAAAAATGGGATTTTTTACCCTTTTTGTCCACTTAGGTACACCTTGTGATTGTTGTTTTTGTCTATTTTGGGTGAAACTAGTCTTGTTGGAAAGGTGGGAAACCGTGCTTTCTAGAAATGTAAGGCTCTTCTCAACCAAAGCTTGCATGAAGTGTTAACATTCAAAACCACACAAGCATGAAAAACTAGAGATTTTCCTTATATGGCTCACTCAATCATTATAATATTTCACTTCCAACGATAGATCTAGCTGAAATTTTGATATATTACAACTAACAAGGTGTCCTTTACATTTGTACAGTTGGATTATTCAAATTGGGTCCATATTTGATTCAAATGCACATTTAGTTTTGTTGCCCCGGTTTCTAGTGGATTTTGGGAAAATGGGTGTGGCCTTAACCCTTTAACCCTTTAACCCTTTAACCCTTTAACCCTTTAACCCTTTAACCCTTTAACCCTTTAACCCCTAAAGGACCACTTGTCCCTACGGGAGACAAATGGGATTTTTGGGCATGTACTTATGGCTAAACTACTTTGTGTAATTTTTTGAAACTTTTATGGAAGATGGGAAATTCAAAGATCTGTGTGGGCATCTAATTTTTACCTCATTCCAAAATTTACTGAAGAAGTTAAAAATGAATTTGTAAGAATTTTAGTTCGGCGGGCAGCTCCATCTTTTTTTTAAATTGAATTTTTTTAAAATAAAAATTTGAGGATGGTTCTTTAGATTTACATATATGTTGGAAGCTTTGATTCATTCAATTCTAATTTGTGAGATAAAAGTTATGAGAAATTTTTTTTTGTGTGGAATGCAAACTAAAATCTCTCACAACTTTTATCTCACAAATTAGAATTTAATGAATCAAAGCTTCCGACATATACGTAAATCTAAAGAACTATCCTCAAATTTTTATTTTAAAAAATTCAATTTAAAAAAAAGATGGAGCTGCCCGCCGAACT
>OY987246.1:12381427-12410934 GCA_963920765.1 Ulota crispa
AAAGATCTGTGTGGGCATCTAATTTTTACCTCATTCCAAAATTTACTGAAGAAGTTAAAAATGAATTTGTAAGAATTTTAGTTCGGCGGGCAGCTCCATCTTTTTTTTAAATTGAATTTTTTTAAAATAAAAATTTGAGGATGGTTCTTTAGATTTACATATATGTTGGAAGCTTTGATTCATTCAATTCTAATTTGTGAGATAAAAGTTATGAGAAATTTTTTTTTGTGTGGAATGCAAACTAAAATCTCTCACAACTTTTATCTCACAAATTAGAATTTAATGAATCAAAGCTTCCGACATATACGTAAATCTAAAGAACTATCCTCAAATTTTTATTTTAAAAAAATTCAATTTAAAAAAAAGATGGAGCTGCCCGCCGAACTAAAATTCTTACAAATTCATTTTTAACTTCTTCAGTAAATTTTGGAATGAGGTAAAAATTAGATGCCCACACAGATCTTTGAATTTCCCATCTTCCATAAAAGTTTCAAAAAATTACACAAAGTAGTTTAGCCATAAGTACATGCCCAAAAATCCCATTTGTCTCCCGTAGGGACAAGTGGTCCTTTAGGGGTTAAAGGGTTAAAGGGTTAAAGGGTTAAAGGGTTAAAGGGTTAAAGGGTTAAAGGGTTAAAGGGTTAAGGCCACACCCATTTTCCCAAAATCCACTAGAAACCGGGGCAACAAAACTAAATGTGCATTTGAATCAAATATGGACCCAATTTGAATAATCCAACTGTACAAATGTAAAGGACACCTTGTTAGTTGTAATATATCAAAATTTCAGCTAGATCTATCGTTGGAAGTGAAATATTATAATGATTGAGTGAGCCATATAAGGAAAATCTCTAGTTTTTCATGCTTGTGTGGTTTTGAATGTTAACACTTCATGCAAGCTTTGGTTGAGAAGAGCCTTACATTTCTAGAAAGCACGGTTTCCCACCTTTCCAACAAGACTAGTTTCACCCAAAATAGACAAAAACAACAATCACAAGGTGTACCTAAGTGGACAAAAAGGGTAAAAAATCCCATTTTTTTGCTACCCTAAAATGATTCTACAAAAAATTTGAAAATTGTTATGGAAAATCCGATTAGTGAGAGCAATCAAGAATTGGCTTTAAATGTAGGATGATTTTTTTTAAAATAAATTGATAGCATCATTTCAATGGATTCTCAAATACAACAATTGTACTACTACCATATAGAGAAACAATACAAGTGTATCCCTTAAGCAATTTGAATTTTTTAAAGATTGCACAATTGAAATTTGGCATTCTTCTTGGATGGTTGATATATTGTATTATTGCTTTGATCCATCTTTGACCAAATATGGATACGTATTTTGAGGCCATGATGTATGAAGACCATTATTTATGAACTCCCATATCCAATTCCATTGTCGCTTTTTGGGTTGGATGCAAAGTTCTTGTGATCACAAGCATTCTTCAAGGTCATTTTCCAAATTGTTGAGCAATTTTACTATATAGGCCAAAAACTACTCTCTTGAACCAAAATATGGTTCGAGTGGTCTCTAAAGGGTTAAAATTCAAAGGGAAAATTTCATGGATACCCCTTAAGTTTGTAGTATTTTCACAAATACCCAGTATCACAACTACCCTTGGACCAAAATAATTAGGCGTTTGTTTGTTTGTGCATGTCACTTCCTTCTCTCTTTATGCACACACTACTTCTTTCTTCTTATGCATGCGCACAAAAGCAAAAGGGAAGTGGCATGCACAACAAAATAAACACGTAATTTTTTTGGTCCAAGAGTACTTGTGATATTTCTAAAAAAGTACAGATATCTATGAAAATATTGCAAACTTTAGGGATATCCATGAAATTTTCCTTTTTAATTTAATGGCCGGGGGACTAAAATTGTTCCCTTTGGCATTTAGTAAGGATTAAAAAGTAGAAAAAGAAAAACTATTGGAGCTGCCAAGAGTTGGACCCGGAACCTTGTCTCCGAGAAGACTTGGAGTACATTCACTTTGAATTTTGGAGGTTAGCGCCATAGCCCCTTTGATTGGTGCCATACAGTGGTGCCTCGATAAGATAAAGGTATCCAGACAGCATATTCATTTCGTGTAAGGAAAGCATTCATTGCAACCAAACACATTTTTTGTAACTCCTCAACCGCCAGAAATAGTCATCTCCTTCATCTTAACTAAACATTTTTTCTTATAAGGATTCATCTTAAACAGGCACTACTGTACTGAGGAATTTATAATTTATTTATAATCTATTTCTCAGCACTTTGCCCTAGATTTTTAGAAGCATCGGCAGTTTCAGAATTTACTGGTGCCTAATTTTATCAGGTTCTCATCTGACCGAGGAAACTCCTGCCTACAAACCATGTAATCCTTCCTGATCAGTGTCCGGGAATTTTTTTGGTCTTCACCGGCTAAAATCCAACATTTTCCGTATTCAGCCGGTTCTTTTTGCCAAGCTTTGTGGGTTATTTTCTAAATTTACACTGTAATATATTCTATCTACTTATATAATTGAATTTGATCAACTTTTGTCCATAGCGTAGTCTTCCACCTAATTGGTTGATAGCAAGTTTTGTGTAAAAATAGAGTAGAGTACAAGCTAGACTATAGTAAAATTTGGATGTCCACTAAAAAATGGAGTAGAATAAAGTAAAGGTTTAACTGAAGTAAACTACAAGTTTAATTTACAAGTGGCATGAGGAGATGGCATGGGGGAATAGCATGAGGGCCATGCCATAGGGGCCATGGAAGGTAGGTCCCCGTCGATACAATAGGCAATGTACTAGTCTAATTTAATTTAATCTAATCTAAGATATAAAAAAGAATCCCATATTGGATGAAAAGGAGAGACTTTTGGTGCAACTATGAGTCGCATTCCATGCATGTAGCAGTATTAAACAATAGTTTAACAAGTACTTCCTTTGTCTCAATATAAAGTTCCAAATTAGGCATAGTTCATGTCCCATTAAAAAGATCCCTTTTGCTAATTTCAATTGCTGAGAAAGCGTTTGTCATGTCCAATGATTCCATGGGGGCAAGTTAAGCTATTAAAGAGCATTCCTCTCCTAGCAAGTTTGGCCTTGCCCATATGAGGTATCATTGTTGTTACTAATCTTTAAATCATCAATAATGAGGAACTAGTAACATGTACAAATATGGTACTTTTTGCATGGAATTTGGATGCCCAAACGGCAACATCAAAGTTGGGGATTTTGCACACGTTTGATAGATGGTATATTGATTCTAGAATGCATGTGTCATGAGTACAAAGACAAAAAAAAGAGGAGCCGACAGCCTCCACAAACTATGCACAAATATGATACTTTTTGCATGGAATTTGGGTGTTTAAACGGCAACATAAAAATTTGTGATTTTGCAAATATTTGGTAGGTGGTATATTGATTCTAGAATGCATTTTTCACTAGCTTTATGACTAAAAATACAGCTAATCCCTCATGGAGAAGTTTTTTTGGAGCTTTATAATGGGACAGAGGGAGTATATACCTAAAACTAGAGTAGAGGTAGTTTAACAAGTAGAGTAAAGCACAAGCTTGACCAAAGTAAAATTTGGATGTTCACTGAAAAATAGATATAGAGTATAGTACAAGTTTAAGCAAAGTAAAGTACAAGTTTAACCACGGGTGGCATGAGGAGATGGCATGGGGGTCATGGGGACTTGGAGGAGTGGGGGCATGGGGGTCATGGGGACTTGGAGGCGTGGGGGCATGGGATTGCATGGAAGCATGGGATTGTATGGGGTCCTGGGGGGCACATTTTGTGATTAGATTGCTATTGCACGGTTTATTTATTGCAAGGATATATTTGTTGCCTCCTTTGGTACAACAGATACAAAAACTAGTATCTATATAATTGAATACAATTTTAACTTCTATCATTGGTGGTTGTCCTTGAGGATGGGGGGCACGTGGATAGGAAGCACGGGGACTGAGGTGATGTGATTGACGTAACTAACACTACAAGGGAAACTATCCAAAATGACAAAAATATGTCCAAATCAACATGGCTAAATCTACAGAAATTGTCCAATTTGACAGTCTTTTTGTCATTTTGGACACATTTAGTCAATTTGGACATGTCAATTACGACACAATTTCTTGTAGTGTAATTTGTTTTTCAAATGATTGGCTAGGCATAAGAGGTGGTGTGGCATGGGGTGATGGTGTGACATGGGGTCGTGACGTGCCATGGAATGGTGGTGTGGCATGGGATAATGTCATCACCATGTCCGTATGACATGTGAAAAAGACTTGTATATTTTATTTAGATTTTTGAGATAATAGCTATCATATTTTTAGCTAGCAAAATGCAACAGATTTTTTTCCCAATTTCACCAACAAACTTTGAACTAGCTGCTGGTTTTTCCTACACGTATAGAGGGGTACAACAAGCTTACAAACTGCCCATTTTAGGCATTTAGTTTTTGTAGTAAAATGTAGAGTATGATTGGTACATTTTTGTCAAATTTTTTGTCATTGCATCCTTATGCAATCCCAATCAAGCATACCAAATTTCAATTCCTAAAAACCAAAACTCCATTTTTGGTGAATTGTTTTGTAAGAAATTCATGGTTTTACATGATAATTGATTGAAAAACATTGGTGATGAATTTTTGAGATTTGATTTCATAGATATATAGAAAACATCCATATGCACATCATCCATGCTAAAAACAACCCCCTTAAGTAACAAAAATTTGAGCTACAAAAGATTATGTGAATTTTGTGATAGGCCTAAATTTTGTAAAACAAATTTTTTAATTTTTTAACTTGATTTTCATCAAGTAAATAGAATGTCATGTTTAGAGATACAAACTTAATTACAATATTTGAGTCAAACAACAAAATTTTGTTTTCGTAGAAACTTATATGTTTTAAAAAATTTGGGCCTATCAAAAGTTTCACATAATCTTTTGTAGCTCAAATTTTTGTCACTTAAGGGGGTTCATTTTAGCATGGATGATGTGCGTATGGATGTTTCCTACATATCCATGGAATCAAATTTCAAAAATTCACCACCAATGTTTTTCAATCAATTATCATGTAAAACCATGAATTTCTTACAAAACAATTTACCAAAAATGTAGTTTTGGTTTTTAAGAATTGAAATTTGGTATGATTGATTGAGATTGCATAAAGATGCAATGACAAAAAACTTGACAAAAATATACCAATCATACTCTACATTTTATTACAAAAACTGAATGCTTGAAATGGGCAGTTTGTAAACTTGTTGTGCCCCTCTGTACATTGTTCTTGATCGTTCTCTCAACCAGCATCATAGTATGAGTGTTTGGGTAGTTGTATCAAAAATTGGTTCAAATTTTTCTTTTACTTTCAATTTGCTCTTGCTTATCTTCACTAGCCTATTCAAAGGCTTCAAAAACACAAGGACTCCCCCCTTCAAAGGCACCCTCGGCTGAAAACTATGTAGCTGGTGGGGAAAGTGTTATTTTAGTTCCGAGGATTGCTATATTATGAGAGGGGGTCCATGAGCCGGAAGTTTGGATTTTGGTCCAAAAAATAAATTTCATCTTAACCGTGTACACAAAAGCCCTATAATTGTGTATTCAAAACTTTCATCTCTTGAAAAATTTGTTGTTTATTTAGTTTTTCCATTAATTTTGAACTCAAAATTTTCTCTGGGTCACAAAATCTTGTCTCACAGCTCATGACACACTGTGTTTTAGGCTCAAAAAAATAGCATCATCCTTTTAGTTCCTAAGAACTTGAGCTTATCAGAGCCCATGTGGATTGGTGTTTAGCATTTGTCAAGCTGGTCTTTTCGCAATACCAACAAGAGTCGACTAGGAAAATTTTGTAGCACTTAAAAAAGTAGGCATGCAAAGAATGGAGAATGCTATTTCATGAGCGGGGATTTGTGAGCTGTGAGCCGAGAGTTGTGAGTTGGGATTTTTTTGTCAAAAGAATAATTTCATCTATATATAAATGTGTGCATAGGGTCTTAAAACTGTGCATTTTAAACAACTATCTCTTGAGAACCTTGATGTTTTTTTAGCTCTTCCATTGATTTTGAGTTGAGAATCCATTCTTGCTCATAGAATCTTCAATCCTTGCTCATGGTTCATTGTTTTATGCTCACCAAATAGCGTTGTCCTACAAAGAATTAGAGTTTTGAGGTTAAAAAAAGTACAAGTTACAATGTTATGTGTGATCTTGTGATATGCCACAGATTTTTACCCCATAATGTCTTTGCATCTCAATGTTATTACAACGGTTAATTTTGCCAATAACTTGGTTCATGTTGAACAGACAATAGAAAGACTATGATTTGTGGATCCTTGGCCTTAGTTTGCATAATACTGAAGGACATCGAAAGACTTCCTTTTATTACATGTTTTCAAATATTCAAAGGCGTGTAAGAAATGTTTTAAGAGTAGGGTTTTGGCCACTTTCTTTGCTATCCCTCAAGTAGTAACTTAGTGACAAAGCTTTTGTAATGCATCATCTTTCACACATTCTTAAATTGAATTACATGCTAGGAAATTTTTCTTGGAATTTTGACCACTTGAGTCACATTATTTGAGATTGTATTAAATACTTTAACCCACAATACATTAAATTATCCTAAATTATTGTGAATTTTTTTATCAGAGTTCTTTAGAGATTCACCAACTTCTTAAAATAATGCAAAGTAAAGTTTTTAGTGTGAGGCACAGCAATTGTGACAACTTGTGTAGTACTTGTTGATAATATTCTTAAACATTTCACCTTGGATGGATGTTGATTTACTCTTCATCATTATATAAGAGACATAATCTGTGGCACTATTTGATACTTCATTTACAAGAATGGTTACTTAATTAATATTCAAAATTGTCATTTTTTTTTGAAAATTTCAGTTTTCTCTTGTTAAATATATGTTGAGAACATTACCTTTAAATATTTCTTAGGACTATTGCAAAATACTGTTCCAATTAATTTTATAAGTAATTTTTTTTGCTATATATTCAAAGACATATAAAGCGGTTATTTGTAAACTTTATTTTTCTGTACTGTGCATTTTTTATACACATGCAACAAATAATGTTTTTCAACAAAATTAGTTTTCTTCAATAAAAAAAAAAAAAAAACACCAATTATAGTAGAAGAGTGTGCAATCAAAGGATGTTGGACAAGTATGGAGCTGCGTTTTTCCTAGCAAAATTTTGCCAAATTTGACAGAATTCAGCCACTGAACCCTCTTCCCTCCACAAATCCTCCAATCTAGAGATGACACCGCAAAGGTTTCTGTCACTTAGAAAAAACACTCGTATAAAGATACCCCTAATTGATTCATTAAATTTTTTTAAAGTCTTCATTCAAAAAAATTGATGGTAGCACAAGGATCATACAAATTAGTACCAAAGAAACAACACAGTAGCTACAAATCATGTCAAAGTTTCATTCAAACACAAATCATGTGAGCTCTTTCATATTCATTTTTTATCTATTTGATGCAAGAGTTTTGAAATTTAAAACCATGTTGATATTTTGTTGGTATTCATGTGCTTAAAGTTTTCATTGATATTATTTATATATATATATATATATATATATATATATATATATATATATATATAAATAATAGGCTTGGTTTCATTAGTTGGGTAGTTGGGTGTTGCTCCAAGAAGATTAAATGGCGATTATGTGGCGGTTATTTTTATTTCTATGGTTATGTGGCGATTATGGTTGTCCTTGAGGATGGGGTATATACGGGAATATGGGGTGGATGCTTAGAGAAGGAGGCAAAGCGCATAGGTAGGCATAGTACAAGTAAGCTCATTGTAATTGAAAGGAGAAGAAGCCTGAAGAAGGTGATTATGAGGAAGGTCATGTTAATATTTTTGCAAGGACCCCCTCTTGTGATGGCCCTCCGCCGGAACAGCGGGTGTAAGGGTCCACTAGTACATATATATATATATATATATATATATATATATATATATATATATATATATATATATATATATATATATAGGAAATTTTATCAAACTTTTATTGCAGTGTTACTATTTCTTGATGTATTTTTGCTTTAAGTAATTCAAAAGTCCTATATTTTTAATTTCTAATTCAACCACCTCCAATTTGTTTGAATATAGCCTTAGAATGATAAAGGTGTAACAAATCTTTTAATCTAGATTAAAAAAATCAGCATAAAAATCTCACATTTCATGCTTAAAACACACTTTAAGGTGTGGCGTTAGCAATTTAGGGTGTGGCTTTAGTAATTCCCTATATATATATAGGGAATTAGTAGGCCTTAGTAATTCCCTCTATATATATATATATATATAGGGAATTACTAAAGCCACACCCTAAAGTGTGTTTTGAGCATGAAATGTGAGATTTTTATGTTGATCTTTTTAATTTGGATTAAAAGATTTTTTACACCTTTATCATTCTAAGGCTATATTCAAACAAATTGGAGGTGGTTGAATTAGAAACTAAAAATATAGGACTTTTGAATTACTTAAAGCAAAAATACATCAAAAAATAGCAATACTGCAATAAAAGTTTGATAAAATTTTCTGTTTGTTTGTTTTTTTTTCAAAGAGACGGTAATGTCCTAATTGAATGAATGATGGACCACTTGAATTGAAAAAAATAGTATTAAATCCTCACATTACATGCTCATAAAGGTGTGTGGCGTTAGCAATTTTGGGTGTGGCTTTAGCAATTCCCTATATACATATAATTTTTTTAATATTATGTCATCCAAAATTCTTATAGAAATCACCAATTTCTAGTTTCATGTTCTTGCAACTAATCAATGAATGTGATGTTTGTTTTGGTTTAAATTAAAGATAAAAATGAACAAGAATCTCATAATGGGCTCATTCATAAATTCCAAATAAAACATTGTTAATTGATTTTTTATCTTTATCCAACATTACTTCAATAATGTAGCTGGGACATAAAATTCTCTAGAATATCCAATAAGAGATAGTATGGCATTTGAAGCTTGTCAAAATGATGCTAAAGAAAAGTAAAATAACATATCTCTATATACATATTAGTTAAAAAAGACAAGCTGTTATATTTGTTCGCTAGAGACATTTGTCACTTTGTTCTTTCCCTGGCACAAAATGCTTGTACATTTGTAACCAACATATGTACACACATTTTAAAATAAGTAAATGGATTCATCAATTTTTGAAAATGAAAAGCTCTTGTTATGTTCACTCTTCAAGAACAGCACTTAGACATTTTGAGATTGAATAGTATTGTGCATGCTAACTAAAATCACTAAAACCATTTCAATTAAACAAATTATATTTTATAGTTTTTTGAGTATTAGAGAAATGAATTTTAAGCTCTGTATATTCATACGTAACCAAATTTCAAGTTAAAATACTACATTGATTAACATAGTGATTTCAAAATGCTTTGAGTTTAATATTCAAAACACACCTTATCAAAAACATAATCATGTTTAAGATATAAAAAATAGGATTCTGTTGTCATCGTACATAATTAGCATATAGAGTGATATTGAATTAGGCCTTCCATGCTTAAATTGCAAACACACAACAAATAATTGCTTGTAGAATACCAAAAGCCATAAATCTTTCATACAAAATATAATATTATTAGAAAACGAACAAGTTGCAATGAAATACCATGACAAATTTTTGCAAATAAATGTCATTGGTAGGAGTTTAAAATCCATTCTATAAATTTTTCGTCTAAAAATTTAAAATATTGTCATATTGATTTTTTGTCAAAACTGGTTTAGAACTAAGGAAATAGAGTGAAACCCAATGACAAAAGAAGTTCACAAAAAACACCAGATGGCATATGAAAATATATGAAATGAGGTCTTTGCAATATTTTGCAGTTTCAGGTTAAGCTGCTCATAAATTTAAGAGAAATATGGAAAAAATAAAAAAGCAAGCATATGTTGAGATTATTATACTTTAATAAACGCTGAGAAAGTCTCATATGAACAACCAAATCCAACGTCGACATAAAATTCATATATACTTTGGGCTTTTGAAATATAAAAGTATACTTAAACACAAAGCTAATGCATATAAAGTGGTATTATGAAATGCTTGGTGTGTGACATTTAAATTTTATCCAATATGAACAAATAACATTATGAAAGAAATTTATTTTCTTGTCTCGTAAATTTCTTAAAACATATCTCCTCTTTTGCTGTTTATTAAGTCAGGATTTGTGTTATATAATCAACATGTCTTACGAATATAGGAACTTGTGTTTCTTTCATAAAATTGCTCGTTAAATTGTTGATTTAGTGTTGGTATTGATGATGATTTTTAGATTCTTTGACAACATGCTTTTATTTTCATTTTGTCCAGAATATGTACAACATATGTTTATATACAATTGAATTTTCATGTTTGTGTTTTGCAACAAAACCGTTTGAATGCAACTTTACGCACGGTTTTCTTATTTGTGTAAGAAATGGATACATTCATTTGTTTTTTCTTCTTTGTATGTTTAAGGCATCCAAAAGCGTCTTTCAAGTGATTTAGGTTTTGAAACCTTAACCTTATCCTTAACCGTTACTATTTTATTTGCTTCTACTATAGATTTTTGAAGTTTCTTTGTCTTCTTTGTTTTGGTTGAATTCTTAATTTTTGGCGTAATTGGTACCCTAGGTTTGGGTTCCTTCTTTTCTATGTCAATACTTCTTTTAGTTTCTAGTTTTTTACCCTTCCTACTAGGTAAATCCCTGCTTCCATACAAATTCTCCATACTTAACTTTCTTTAAGAGTGTTCAATTTTCTATTTGTATTCAAAATTGTTTGCCCAACTTCTTTCACACCCAAAATAAAATGGGAAAAACATGTTACTTTTACTATTTTCAAGGGTAACTAGCACAAAACAACGCTTTCTATAGTAGAACTTCCTTTGAAAGGTCATGACCATCCAAATACCAATTTGTAATATTAACCCTTAAACAATAGGTTAGTCACTTTGGCCAAAATGCAAGTTATAAATAGTGGTGTGGCAAAGTACCCACACAATTTAATATTATTGTTAAAAAGTTGCATAAGCTTGCACTGCATGTTATCCTCATGTAAATTGCAAGTATGGCAACATGAGGCCTAATACCATCTTTGCAAACCTTCTCATAATTTGGAATACCCTAAAATATAAGTGCATTCAAAGAGGCTATTTTTTGCCCTCCAAGATGGATCTTGTCTCCATGATTATTTTTAAAAAATGGATCAAATATTAAAAAAATTATTGCCAACAAACCAACTTTTTGTCATTCATTGGACAATAAACATCCACATCAACATTTAAGGGTTATTGTACCTTGGGAGCAGATTTGGCACTGATGTGCCAAATTAAATACTTTTTGGCCTCGACATACACTACGTCAAGGCCAAAATGTATTTAATTTGGCACATCAGAGCCAAATCTGCTCCCAAGGTATAGTAGTACATATTACAAGATAATTGAAAGATTTTACATCTAATTACCCCTTAACTTCTGAAGGACCATTATCCCCTTGGGAGACAAATGGGATTTTGGGCATGTACCTACAGCTAAACTACTTTGTGTAATTTTCTAAAACTTTTATAGAAGATGGAGAATTCAAAGGTCTACATGGGCATCCATTTTTTCCTTCATTCCAACATGTATTGAAAAAGTTATGCATGAACTTTTGAAAAACAGAGGAGGGCAGGCAACCCAAAAAAATGAAATTGCATTTAAAAAAAATAAAAATTTGGAATTTGTTCTTTAGATTTATATATGTGTGGGAAGCCTTTGAATCATTCAATTTTTCTTGATGAGATGAAAGTTATGAGAATTTTTAGTTTGTGGGTGGTGGGTAGGTAAGGAATTCCCAAGGCCTCCATTCCTTTTGCCCGTTGTAAAGTTTGGTGCTTTACTTTTTTGAGCTCTTCGTGTATTTGTTTTTTGACTTTTTTTTCTTCCAAGTTGTAGTAGACCAAGATTCCTTGGTTTTTACCATTTGAATCAAAGTAATTCAAATTTCTAAATTTTTCATAATTCCTCCGATTTTGCCTAGTGTATACAGTTGAACCTCCCTAAACTCATATTCTTGGGACTAGGTTTATGAAGGTTTTACTTTTTAGAGTGGCGGTGCAGAGGGGATGGGGAGGGAGCACCCTTTATTGAAACCACCATTTGATGTTAGCTTAGTGGGAATATTAGCTTAGATAGGTATTAGATTAGGGAGGTTCTACTATATGCATATTTCATGGCCTTATGGCATTGCAAGACTTTACAAAGTATGATTCACACCTCCAATTCATCTGGGAATTCTTCCATGCTTACCCAACTTGGTCTTCTACATGGAAAAAATAAACCTCAACTTTACGTAGAGCTATTTTTTGATATAGGAGTGGTCAAAGGCTTTTGAAATTTTTGGGTAGCGGGGAAAAAAAACATTTTTTTTCCACTTCAAATGTCAAAATCTCAATCCTCTACTTCTAGAATGAGCAAAAAATTTCCCAAAAGTACCTCCCATAGTCTAGGACAAGGTCCTATAGTTGAATTTTCAAAAAAACTTTTTCCTACCTTTGTACTCATTCCCCAAAAGTGGCAGTTATTGGTGATTTAACCCCTAAATGCCCAAGGCACCCAATTTGGGTGTTTGCAAAACTTTGAAGACAAATAAAATCTTATCAAATCACTATTTTTGGTATTTTCTTTTGAATACAAGTTTTTTTTGAAGTATATTTTTAGTATCAAAAATCTGATTTTGAAAATGAATATTCATGATTTTCTATTCAAGATTTGTACAAGGGTGTCCACTACAATCTTGAGTTTTCTAGTGTTGGAAGATCTTGAAAATGAGCCTCAAATACATTAGAGCTTGAAGAAAAGTCCGCATTAGAAATTCATTTAAAAAAAATAAAGAAGTAGATTTTGAAAACCGTAAATTGGTTGAGGTTAAACATGTAATGACCTTAAACCTCATATTTTTTTGATGACCAAATTTTTAGATTTGACATGTGAAATGAGGATTAGAAGACTTCAAGTCACTTTTACAATTTTAACACCCTCATGTTCAAACATTATAATCTTTCAAACTATAAGTGATATTGTTGTGTTTTCTTTTTCCATGTAGTCTCTAACATGTCAAATTTATATTTGTACGGTTATAGTTTAAAAAAACATGATGAGATTTATGAAAAGGTTAGTTGATTGTTCACTTTCTTGAAAATGCCAAGTGAAGTTTAGAAAGGCCTTAGACATTTAGGGGTTAAACAACCAGTAGGTCACCATGACTTCTTGCAATGACAAAGTGCCCACACAATTTACTACTAATCCCAAAAATTGCATAACATTTAATTCCGTTAATTTTTGGCTTCTATAACCCTTGAGCGCCTAGTCAACATTATACTGTTGATGGGCCCACAAACTTCATCTCACTTTTTCTCTTAATTTGTACGGTGAAAACAGTGCTGGTTAATCCCCATCAGCAAAGAAGGTAGTCCTTTTTCAAATCCTGCGATCAATTTTCTAGATATAATTTTCCAAGCTGTAGTGGTCATTAAACCCCCATTTTCTCCTAAATCTTAAAATAACTCTAAGCACTCCGGGATAGTGGACCATGTCTCCATAATCACTTCTGGAAAGAAAAAAAAGAAAGATGAGAAAGGGTCTGGAAAGAAAAAAGAAAAAAAAAGGATGAGAAGGGGTCAAAAGATCAAAATGAAGCTGCCAGGAGTTGAACCCGGAACCTCGACCCCGTGGGGATCGTTTCTTCTCTGAAGGTGGAGGTCAGCGCATCAGCTTCTCCGGTACATGCACGAAGCTGGCAATTTGCAAATATTCATACTCTTTTCTTTGTCGCCTGCTCAAGCCTGTTTTTTTTTAGCATATGTACTGCAAAAAGTTTTTGGGTGCCAAAATTGATCAGATTATCATCTGACCGAGTAAAAGTGTCGTCTACAAAACCATTTAAATCTGCGTGATTGCTTTGTTATCCACCATCAAAGCAGGATTCTGTTGGTAACACAGGCATGATTGTTACTTTGTGCAAGATCTGGTTGTCGAATAGCACAAGTGGGCTCACATCCAAAGGGACGGTATAGATTGCAATAATCAGAATTGCATTGCAGTCCAGGCTTTCATAAAATTCTTATCAAATTGAAAATTGATGTTATCATTTTAAGATTATTTGAGGTGTTGTCTAATCCAATTTCATGCATTAATTAAGCAATGTCAATGGTTGTTTGGATATTTTCAAAAAACGGCCAATGAATATTTTTTTGCCTACAAAAAATATTTCATGATGCTGCAAAAATCCATGTATACGGGCCATCTTCAACTCCAACCAAAAATAGGGATGGTTTGTTGGCAAGCTACAAACCGTTTTCAAAAAATGTCACATAGCCATTGGTGAGAAAACCAAAAAAAAAAAAAAACCCTAATACAACTACATCCTTATATTGTCCTCTTGGCCAAATTTCCCTTTTTTAAGCTTGATTTGGAGAGACCTCTAAATTTTTTGAAAGCTAGTCAACATATGATGAGATGCAGCTAAATGTGTCAATATCCAAACCCAAATTTTATTACGCTTTCACAATAATATAATCAGTGCCCTTCAAACTATGATTTTTCTTACGGTATATTTCATTGTCTATAACATAATATATTGGGTCTGCTTGTCGAGTGCATTGCAGATACTCTTAGAGACTACAAAACACCTCCTCTAGGACTGCCCATTAATGGCAGAAATTTGGCAGAGATATTAATAACTTAACCCCTAAGCGCTCAAGAGACATTATACTGTCTCTCCAAAAGCTGGGTCAACGCAAGTTTGATTGGTGTAATCTCATTGCTCCTTTGGAGAAACCACCTCCAATCAAGCCCATCACGACAAAGATACTTTCAACTAACAATTTGTATGGTTCAATCTTGTAGATTGTAATTTTCAGTCCAGAAGGGGCACTTTGATTGCAAGTAGGTCAAGTTATTTTAGTTTCAAGTCTGGGCGCTTAGGAGTTAACTAGTTTGCACAACGTTGTGCAAGAACAGAGGTAACCTCATTTGAACAACTCTCATAGGTAGTTTTGAGTTAGAGTATATTAGAGATGTGGGCTAATAAGGTAGGAGGCTCATGAATTGACCATCTAAGAGGAAGAGGACATGTGTGGAAAAACTAGGCCAGCGTAGCAATTTGAAAATATTTTTGGTAGAAAGTCAAAGAAGAAAAATTCTATGGACATTTAAAATTGGGTTTTTTTTTGAGTTGGTGTAAATTAACTACAATTTATCAAAACAAAAGGCGCATAGGTAGCAATTCTTGATCATAGGATGTAATACTCATGATTTAAAAGCACCTTGTAAATAGAGCACCTGAGTCTAAAAAATAATTAAACACTTGATTGACACTTGACTAGTCATCTTGGACAAGCCAATTTGATAGTCATTTGACTTAGTAAAAAAAGACCCTTTTTCTTGTAGTGAATTTCACATAGAAACTCCAAGGTTTGAGTGTTTGATACCCACAATTATTCCCACAAGCTACATACTTTTTAGCTAAGTGCCTCTAGTTAGTCCCCATGTTTTCAAAACCTTTCATATGTACTCAAATAGGTTGGTGAAGATAAATCAGAGCAAAACATAAAGAAAATGAAAAGTTGGTACCAAATTTTGATGCGGTTACTACACACTTGTACTTTAACCCCTAACGGCCCAAGCCCTTTTTTCTATGAAAGTCACTCTAAGTAGAAAAGTAGGGAATAAGTTTTTTTTTGGAAATTTGACCATAGGATCTTGCCCTAGACTATGGAAGGTACATGTGGGAAAAAAACTAGCTCTTCTAGAAGTAGAGGAGTGAGATATTGACATCTAAAGTGAAAAAAAGTTTTTTTCCGTGCTGCCCAAAATTTTTAGAAGCCTTTCATTGCTCCTATATCAAAAAAATGCTCTACGCAAAGTTGAGGCTTATTTTATCCATGAAGAAGACCAAGTTAGGTATGTGTGAGAGAGTTTTCAAATGAATTGGAGGTGTGGATCATACTTTGTAAAATCTTGCAATACTGTAAAGCCATAAAATCTGCATATACACTAGGCAAAATTGGAGGATTTATGTAAAATTGAGAAATCTGAATTACTTTGATCCAAATGGTAAAAATCAAGGAATCTAGCCTACTACAAATTGGAAAAAAAAGAGTAAAAAAAAAATACACAATAAGAGAAGCACCAAATTTTACAAGGGGCAAAGGGAATGGGGGTTTGGGGGTCTCATACCTACTCGCAAACTAAAACTCCTCACTCATCAATCAAAATTGAATGATTCAAATCTTCCTACATATATATAAATCTAAAGGACACAATTCAATTTTTTATATTTAAAAAATGCAATTTTTTAAAAAAGTACTTTGGATTGCCCAGATTGCTTGACCTCCCTCATTTTTCAGAAATTCATGCATAACTTCTTCAATAAACATCAAAATGAAGAAAAATTTAAATGCGTACGTAGGCCTTGGAATTTCCTACTTTCAATAAAAGTTTCAAAAAATCACACAAACTAGTTTAGCTATAGATACATGCCCAAAATCCATTTGTCCCCAGAGAGGACAATTGGGCCTTCAGAGGTAACCCCTAAGAGCCCAAACAACGTTTTTTTGGCAACACTGAAATTTTGGGTTGGCTAGTATGTGTAGAGAACAGATATTTTCCAACAAAAATCTTAGAGGATGTGTGCCCAAGGAGTAGCTTTCCAATGCAGTACTTTTCACATCATTTCAATTTGTAAAAAAAGAAGTTATGATGGTATATGTGGGTTTGTTTGCTCAAGGGGTAGCACGAGCAAAACCTTTGACACTAGAACTAAAACTTTGGGATCTTGCTTAAAGGCTCCAGGCAAAGAATCTTCCTTGTCAAATTTGACCCAACCTCATTCCATGGAGACATTTTTTTTCTAACTACCCTTTACTTCCCCTTTGTTGGAAGTGGCCCTATGTTGATCAAGCTTGTCAAAGTCACAATTTTTGGTCAATTTTCTTTCCCCCTCTTTTAAGCTAGCTAAAATCTAGACCTCCACCTTTCAACTTTTGAAGAGATCATTGTATGTTGAAGTTGAAAATTGTTGAAAAAACAACTTTATATGAGAATTTTCTTGAAGGTAGTTAAATTTTGTATTCTACATTTTTGGTTTGTGTTCCTTAGCTTGAAATGTTATGAATTTTTCTAGACATAAACTAGACCAGCTCCACTATAAAAGTCAATTTCAAAAAGTACTATAAAAAAAAGTGAAATTTATTGGTGCAAAAGCCTCCCCAAACTAGAGCTGCCCATAATTTGAATGCCCCCCAAAAAACTATTTTTGGCTTTAGAACTTATAATCTCCCAATTTGTGCCGTAAAGATCTTTCATCTTTTACTACATCATAATGAATTAGTTTTCTATTAGATCCTACGATAAATTACACCAAGTTTTCATTTTCAATTTTTTTGGCTTTGCTATCAAAACAAGTCATTTTGAGTGTTTTTTTTTGGTGAAACATAGTCAAAAATCTTTAACACAATATTTGTTAATTTGGAAAAAAATCTTTTCCAAAACCAATTTTGAGAATACTAGGTTTTGCATTTGTGAGAATGTTTTTGTAATCTTAAGTGATTTTTTTTGTAATTCCCTCAAAATATTTAATTATTGATGTACGATCACTCTAGAAAAAATCATCATAAAAATCATAATAAATCATCAAAAATCTCTTAAAAACATAAAATCGGAAAGTTCATAAATTGGGTTTTTTCCCAAATTAACAAATATAGCGTTCTTTAGTGGATAATGCTGGTTGAGAGCAACGAGGAAGGTTAACGTGTTTTCTTAGGCAGGAGTTTTCTTCGATCTGATGTGATTTGATAAATCTTGGAACTTCAAAATTTTGTCCCCTGCCAATGCCGGTGTTAGTCCAAGGCAAGCGCGTAAACATTAGTATAAATGTATAGCACATCAGCCTATAAAGCATCTATACGGAGCCGTGGGGCTAACCTACATTTTCTGAGTGAAATGTTCCCTCGGGGACGAGGTTCCGGATTCAACTCCTGGCGGCTCCATAAGGTACGGGCTCGTAAACCGACCATCTAAGAGCTGAAACTGACTTTGGGGGCGGTGGAACTTTTCGAAATAATTTTCAGTAAATTTTCCTTGAAAGACAAAAGACAAGAGGAATTGGCATCTAACTCAAGTTATTTTATATTTTTTTAGAGCAATGTGGAATTATTTATGAAATTTTGAAGTGGAAAGATCATAGGGCTCTAAAATGGTGCACTTCCTCAAATGTACATCCACTGTACATTATGGAAAGGCTATGAATAAGTCATGTACTGATGGAGATCATTTGGGGAGGTGAGCGGAATTAGTGCCCTAACAGAGTTCAAGCCTCTGACTTGAGTTGCTTTTACTCCACTTTTTTTTATTATCTTTCCCCGCGTTTCTTTCTTTTCCCCTGCTCTTCATATTTCTCTAGGCAGTAAAATTGAGTATTTTATGATTTCTATGCATAAGGGCATCTCCACCGGTTCGGGCTCTTTCAAAGTTTCTCATCTGTTTTGGCGAGGCCTCAAGCCCCTTGATCTCCACCCATGCTCTTTAAAAAGGTGGCTTTACACTCCAACACACCCCATAAAAAAGCAGTTGACCGCTTATCAAGGAAAATAGAGAATAAAGCTCACTAAACTTAGGGTGAATAGTGCATGAATAGTGGCTTGAAGAGGGGTTTGCTAGACTCACTAGAATAAAGTGTTTAAGAGGGGCCTCTACACTTTTCATACACTTTGAGCAAGTCTAAGCCACCGCTGGAGATGCCCTAATGAAACCTTGGGGGCGGTTCACATTACGTCCCATTGCAATGCCGGATCCCAACTTTGTTGAGTTATTAACCCCTAAACACCCAGGCATAGCAATGCCAAAGTCAAGTTATTAACCCTTAACCCCCAAAGGATGAGGCAACCCTTTGCGACCAATACAATACAGGGTATTTTTCTTGTCTTTGGAGTGCATCCACACCTTTATTACATTTGAGATCAACAAATAAGTTAGAATACAGATCAATGTTGTTCTAGTGAGGTAGTCAAGATCCCAAATTAAAACTCTTTATTGGTAGCAAATGCCAATTATATAGCAGCGTACATAGTATGTATTATATAGGGTTTCATTTTTTGGCGATTTGGGGCAAAATTGCACCAATTTTTTTGATTGGCACCAAGCCTGTAGAAAAAAAACACAATGACTTGGATGAAATCAACAAAAGAGCTTCAATTTTTTATAATGGATGAAATTGCCAAATTGTGGATGAAAACCAAGTTATAGACATGTAATATGTGCTAATGTGATATTTTTTATCCAATATGTGGATGAATGTTGAAATATGGAGCACCACTATAACATTTTAAATCGCCACTTTGGCACTTCTTAAAAAATGAAAAAAAAAACTGTGGTATCATAGTAGCTCTATCCTTTAAGGGTTAAATGCCCAAGCATAGTAAAGCCAAATTTGAGTTATTAACCCCTATACACCCAAGCATAGCAACACCAAATCCCGACTTTGTTCAATTATTAACCCCTAAATCCCTGGGGCCTTTATTTTGTCAAAAGACACTCAAAACTGCCATTTCTATTGCAGAGTAAAAAAGTTTGAAAATTGGTCTTTTTTATATCTAGCCATAGGATCTTGTACTAGACTAGTATAAGAATGTGGAATATAAAGTTCAAAAACTTTGACCATCCAAGATTGCAAGATATTTGCGTTTAAAGTGAAAAAAAAAAAAAAAAAAACAATCTTGCACCTTGCATGACAAGATTATTTGACTTTGTATATTTTTAACTTCAAATTTTTGCACCATAGAGTTTTGAGGTTTATTTTTTTATGGTGGGAAATCAAGTTGAGAATCTTTCAAAAAAAAGTAAAAAAAAAAAAACTTAATTTTCATTCTTAAAAAAAACATTAGGTGGAAGAAGGTATGAGGTGGAACAAAAACTTTAATTGTTAATAATCTTGCAATGGAATTGAAATGCAATAATCCCAATGGTGAGATTGTTCTAGAAAGCAAACATCACCCTCTTCAACAATTTTTTTCAAAAAAATGTTAAATTGGCATTCAAAAATGAAGTTTATAAGTTATTTTGTCAAGAAGATGCTTGAATTGCCCAAAAAACAAGATTGTCAATAACTTTCTCATAACTAGTCCAAATGGAATGAATCAAAGCTTTAGATGTAAACAAAACTATAACCTATGAGAATTTTAAAAAATTTTAAAAAATTCAAATTTTTGTGATATTTTTGCTACCCGATCTTCATAATTTCTTTGCTAATTTAGGCATAATTTTTTCTCCTGGGCATCGGTTGGAATAAAAATTATATTTCTCAAAAGCTAATGTGTTTTCTTATCTTCAAAAAAAGTTTCAAAAAATGAAGATAAAAATTGAGGCCGTAGGTACTTGCCTGAAATCTCATTTGTTCCCAAGGGGACACTCAAGGATTTAAGGGTTAACCCATAAACACCTAAGGGCAAAGTAAAGGTAAGCATTGAAGCGATAGCATGTTTGATGCCCCTAGTTTAATCACTTACTTGAGTTTTATTGTGGCTTTTTTGCACCTTATATTTGAACTAATTGCAATTGTCATTGCACTCGGTTATAGCAAGAATGATTGAATTTGATTAGACGGATAGTGCATGTAATTTTTTTGCGATCTTGTTAATTGCTTTGTGATGAATGTCGGCGTTAGGTTCAATGTTGAACTACTGGAAGGAAATCTCTTCGATCAGTGCAAGGATGTAGTGCTACTTTGGCAAAGTAGAATATACGCATTTTTGGAAGAAAAATTAAACTAAGTCTTATTTGCAACAAAATATCATTAGGATCAACATCTGATTATAGTAATTTGTAACTGTTGCTTAGGAAGTTCATTTTTTTGGAGATTTAATTTGTCAACACCACCTATCAGGCTCCTTTAGGGGGGTTTTTGCTATTGCAGTTATAAACTCTTATAGTTTTTGTAAGACAGACAAAGAGTAAGGATATTATTGGTGTATGAAAGTTGAAAATTTTGATAGATTCTTCTACGTCCAAGTCTTAATCTCAACATTCTAATATCGAACTTACCATGACTGTTCAACATTCTTCAATAAAATATCTATTTTTTTATAATGATTAATTATGGCATGTTTTAGAGATGGCTTTTGGGTTGTTTGGCTTTAGTGTGGAAAGGAAAACTATAAATGTTGGAAAGGTGCACCTACAAGATGGTTTTAGAGCTCCCAAGGCCTACCTTTTAGAGGAAAATCAGATACAAAGCCATACCGCTAACACAGTATAAAATAAAGTGAAATACAGTCAAACAGAAGATAGGAGGGCACAAACCTCATAAAGGAAATATGAGAAATCGTATAAGCTCCATATTAACCTATCAGCAAGCACCCATTTCTTCACAAAAAGAGGCCTTAAGGTAGGGTGCTCGTAATCCGTCACTTTAAGAGCAGGTTTGGGTTTTCATGGGCTTTTCAAAACAAGAAGATTTTTTGCCTAATTTTCAGTCAAAGAGAAATGGATGCTGAATGTAACACAATTTTATTTTTATTTTTTGAAGCATTATTGAATTGTTGATGAATTTTTAAATTTTTTTGTAGTAGACACCTATTTGTGACTATACATCTCCCATAGTATCCTTTTGCAAGTAGTGAAGAGATGAATGAAATTGAGGAATATGATTGGCTCTTATAATGCAATACACCTTTTTTTTTATGACTTGAAGGAGTCCATTCAAGGACCACTTCACAACCATTCTTCAGCAACCTATGAGACGATTTACCACAAAGGGTCGCTTTTAAAGCACCCTACCTTAAGTACCCTAGCTCACTGATGTACCAATTAGCGAAGAAAGTCATGAGAAAAAACTTTCTAACAAGAAAACTTGGGACTACTATGACCTCAAATGATAAAATTTGAGGACTACTAGGAACGATTAGTCCAATGTGAAGTAAGAGTGGCACAATCAAATCACCAATGTCAAGAGCTATAATTCGAATGATCTTAATATCCATGCAATATTACTAAACAGTCAGAGTTATGCATATAAGTGAGTTTTGAGTTTTGGTTCATATAAGCAACTTCATTCTAGCATTGGGGGTCTTGAATTAGTCTGTGATTTCATCCGTGTCTGAAATTTATCCTGACCTTAGAAATAGGTCTCCTGGGTACGGTTTTTTCTTCAAATTCCTCTTACAGCAGAATGTTTGTGAGAGCAATCATGCATGCTTTGCCTCTCTTTTGATGGCGCATTAGAAGTGCAGTTGCCATAGAAATAGAATCCTTGATATTTTAATATTTTTCTTAGATTGGACAGGTTAAGTGGCTCCCAACTCTTCGTACGCTCGTGGTCAAGATCAATGAGATTTTTAGTCATAATTTCAAGGAAATGGCTGTTGCAGGGGAGGTGTCACTTGGTGAGCCTGTGATATCTTCAGCGTAAATTGAGGTTACAAAATGCATATTTGTCTTAGACTAATGTGAAGAAAACCATCGACGGGGAAAACAACCACAAGAAAACTTATTTCGATTCCCGGTGTTATGAGTCCGCACAAATCCCCGGTGAGTCCAGGTGTTCACACCTGAAATCACCTGGAATCTCTGGATTCATATCACCGGGAATCGAAATAAGTTTTCATGTGAATGAGGACATAAAAATACGAGAATGTAAAAGATACGAAGAGACAAAGGTAAGTAATCACATGTCACATACACAAGAAAATATGACATGATCAGGTCATGAAACACTACAAGGAAATCATGGTCGAATCTATAGAAAAGTTGATAAAGATTGTGACCTTAATCTATAGTATACAGTAGATTAAATCATAGTTTTTATCAACTTTTCTGTAGATTCGATTATGGTTTCCTTGTAGTGAAAATCCTCGGTTATAAGTGTACATTGATTTGCACATCCAAAAGGGAAGTCGATACATGCACTACATGTCAGTCACAACAATAATAACACATAAACATAAATTTTACTTTAACCCATAAAATACCAAGCAACATTTTCACCAAAAACTCTTCAAAACTGCCATTTTTAAAGCAACAACCAAATTTGAAAACAAATACATTTTTATGCATGTGTAACTGTAGGATCTTGTAGTAGAATCATTTCAAGAGATGTGGAATTTTTTTTTAGAATTTTCCACCTTGTGGATTGGAAGATACAACGGTTTGAATATTTCAAAAACGTCTTGTGAAAAATCAAGCAGCTACCCTTCAAAAATTGAAATTCTTAAGAAAAAAAGGCCATGTGGGTGGTGCTTTTCTAAATTACTTATTTTGCCTAAGTAGGGTACATGTCAAAAAAGTTTCAAATCATTTGGAGTTATACAACTTATGGGAAAAAAAAAGTAAGTGAAAAGAAGTAGAGAATGATTCAAAACACTAGATTGTTGAGCATTAAATTGTAAAAATGAAAAATGCCAATCCCAATGGTTATAATGATTTAATAAACAATTTACATCCTTTGGCTCTATTTTTTCCAAAATAATGAAAATTGAGTAAAATAAAAGACTTCAAAATTAATTTTAGAGTAGAGAATCCATAACTGCCCTCAAGCAAAAACTCCTCATAACTCTCATATCATTGATCAAAACAGAATGACTCAAAGCTTTCTACATTCACATAAATCTCCTAAACCCATTTAAACTTATTGTTTTTGAGAAAAAATGATTTTTTAAAATGTGCCTAGGCTGCCCACCAAGTGAAAAAAACAACATATTAGACCATATCTTCTTATTCATACTTTCAAATGTCATGAAATTTAGTGCATATGAAAGATAAACCTTGTTCCCACATTCCGTTAAAATTTCAACCTAAAATATAAAAATCTCCAATCTCATGTACCTGCCCAAAATTGCTATGTTGCTAAAAAAAAGGGAACGGGATATTCATTAAACTGGGACAAAATGTTCATTTTAGGACTTTTGAAGGTTTGAAGTGATCACCCCAAAGCAGGCCCCCAACCGAGCTCCAATGTGTTTTTGATACACATGTCCTCACTTGAGAGGAGGAATTTGTGAGGGAAAAAATCTTAGTGACTTAGATTGAATCTGATACTTTTGAATTTGGTTTAGGGTGACTATTTTGGATTGAGGTGGAGTACAAAATGATACTTTTGTTTTTCCCAATTTAATGAATATCCCGTTAGGGGGGCTTCGTCCTTTAGGGCTTAAGAGATTCAATCTCTGATTTATGAGCTTCAAGTAGTGTTCTTTCGAGGACTAACTCGACCTTCAAACTTTCAATATGTTCAAAAGATGAGAACATTCTTAAATTCCTTAGAAGGCTACACCTCATCACAAAAAAATCTAAACTCTCAAAACACTGTATTCATTAAATCGGGAAAAACTCTTTCCCAAAACATATCTTGGGAATACTAAATTTTATATTTGTGAGAAAATTTTGGTGATTTGAAGTGAGTTTTTTTGATAAATCCTCTAAGGTATCTCATCATTGATGTAAGGTCTTGAAGAAATCATCACAACATTCACTCTAAATCACTTGAATCTCTTAAAATGAAAAATTCAGAAGTCTCAATATGTAAGTTTTTCCCAATTTAATGAATAACACGTTTCAGAAGGAAATACAACGCACGCTACACTATAACCATGTTAACAGCTATATTAACCGCATTAGCAGGCGCAAAAGAAAAACTGACCATGACATCACAAATGCCAAATTTATCAAATGCATGCAAATACTTCTTCAGATAGAACTAACTAGCAGCACTCCAAACTGAAGTAACACTTGGTTCTTTTAGGGAAGCGTTTAAAAGGTCTCAAGTTATGCAACAAACACAAAGACACATTCATTTTCATGCAAGCTGGAGATTATGGACCTGCTTGCATCCCCTCTTGTATTTCTCAAGAATACCAAGATTATTACAAAGCACAACATTTGCTTTGGCTAATTAATGTATTAGAAATAGCATCTTCAATATCCTCTACTGTGTTATTAGGCATTTGCAAGAAAGAATCAAAAGAATTTCCCAATTAGAGTTCAAATATGAAGATAAGTCCAAAACAATTCTTAGATTACACAGGAGAGAGCAGACTCTTCAAATGAATGATATTGACTTTACAACAGAACTGCAATTCAAAGAGGCAAAACTACTTGACATCATAGTTCAAATCAGACTTAACCTAGTTAAAAGTTCTCAACACCTTCTTGTTTTTGCAAAAAAAATAAAATGTAAATATTGCAACTGACAATCATTGATGAACATGAAGTGAGGAAATGTAGGCAGTTTCTTTCAATGCTGTCACAGATCAAAAATCATAATTCAAAATCTCAACTTCAAAAAAAACCAAGAAAAACAAGGTAGCGCAATATTCACACTTTACTAACTTACTTTCATCATATTCCTTTTGAGTTTTGTAAAGCAAGATTTTGGCGAAGCTTCAGCTCCCTTTACATTTCTTTGACCTATTACCTATTAATACAAAGTCAAGCAAAGGCTATCAAACCATAGCATAGAAGTATACTAATACACTCATTGTGGACAATGCAATAACCAAGGCATTTTTTTTCGACAAATTTATTTTTGCCAGATTCAAAAGAGCGCAGGCCATTGGAGAATAAATGGAGGGAACAACTTTCATTAGTTGTCTTTATCGCCAATTGGCTGTTTTTTGCCTAAAAAAAATGTGCTGCCAACAACCCCATTGCAAAATATCTCATGAATAGTAGGGTCAAATGATTGAATTTGGATCAAACTTGGATCAAAAAACAATATGAAGTGAGTCAGATGAATACGAGACCATCCATTTTGATGAACTGGATAAAAAGTATCACTAATACCAAGGTATGGATAGATTAGGATACAAAAATTAGTTAAGAAGAAGCAAAAGAATTCTTTCCTCAAGTCAAAAATTATCCAATTACTTAAGGATACTGGTGGCACAGTCTACATTCATATTTTCACATGGTAGGTATTTCAAGAGAAACTTAGAACTCATTCGAATATCTGATAGTGAGATTTTGAAAAGTACCTTCATGTTCATTCCAGCCAAAGTGAGCTTTTCATGAATTTTATTTTGACATGATTTTTGATAAACTCCTTAACCAAGTCCTGCAAAATCAAAACCAAAATCTTACGCGTCAAGATATCATCCCAAAACCTACAACCTCACTAATCCAAATAACAAAGCACCTAGTAGCCAACCTGGTCATCCATGGCATGATTACACATATGGAAATCAATAACTGATTCCATATTTGTTTACTCAATTTAAGAATAGAATTACAAGGAATTAACTATGTGGAAAAGAAAGAGGGAGTACGTTGAACGAACCTTGAGTTTTAGAACATTCTTCTTGGGATCCTCATTCAACCTAATAATGTCAGAACCAAGCCTTGCTTCAACATTCCTGCAGTCTTTTTCCATGCGAACAGACTCAAGCTTCCTCCTTCGCAGGTCTGAAATGATCTTGAAGTAAAGGTGATTGGTACATTAAAATTCTCACAACATTGTAACCAAACATCATGCAGATCCCTTTGATGATTTGCAATAACTGGATCCAAGAGCACTCAAGAGCACCCAAGAGTTACTCTAAAATGGTGACATAATTCACTACAAGAAAAACTGATTGCAATGACACTCCCAAATTGACTAAAATGTCCAAATTGACAAAAGCTCAACAAAAATATGTATGAATTGACAAAATAATATTTGAATCAACATGGCCTAATTGACAAACATGTCCAAATTGACACTACTCCCTTATAGTATAAACGACATGCTCGGGGAGGTTACTCTATGTATATTTTGAGTACCCCATGCGACTAGGGGTTCATTTTTGGGGGGCAATTTATCTTATAGGCAAGAATTAAAAGATCCCAATAATCTATATTAATAAAAGAATAGCGTTCAGTCAGTTAGGGCCTATCATATAATAGCGTTCAATTAGTTAGGGTCGGGCATAAGTTAGGTTTGGGCATGACTAGGATCGAAAAGGTATAAATGAATAAAGTAAAATCACCTATGACTCTCTTTTATTTGCTTCATTAGACATTAACAACAAGTCACTGGCAGTTGCACCACAACTTTCTCTTGGCCAAAAGAGGGCATGGGGATAAGGGGGCGCGGAGATAAAGGGACACAGGGATAAGGGGGCATGGGGATAGGAGGGCACGGGGATAAAGGGGCATGGCGATAGAGGACACGGGGATAAAGGGGCACAAAGATAACGGGCACGGAGATAGAGGCATGGGGATAGAGGGCACGGGGATATGAGGGCACAAGGATTAGGGAGCACGGGGATAGGGAATGGGGGTATAAACCCGTCGGTACGACGGGCAGTATACTAATTACTTATAATTGGCAAAATGGCCTATTTGATGGAACTCTATCATTATTTATACATTCTATTTCAATGCAATTTATTGTAGGCTATATTCTTCTTAAAGAAAATCTAGAGTTGAAAAACAAGTTGAAAGGAGAAAAATTAGACAAAGAAGTACACAACCCCTTTTTTCTTCCTAAAATCTTGAAGCTACCCATTTTAATTTGAAGAAATTGGGCATTTAATTGCCAAAAACAAATGTTTGACCAAGTTGTGCACCTAATTGTACACACATTCTATAGTAAATTTAGTTTAGAGGATCCAATATATAACAACCTATATTTTATGTACAAAATACTAATGACCCACATTTGAAGACTACCTAAATTACTTATACATAATTTTTGGTATTTAATGGCCTCTATCTTGTTTTTAAGTTTTTTATAAATTTTATCCAAAAAGAATAAAAGGCTATTTATATTATGTCACACGTTGTTTCTAAAATGAAGTAAGTTGCCTCCTTGAGACAGCATGTAATCTACATTCCATGAATTGAAGCACATTTTGGTGGCACTCTAGACAAAATGGAGCACATTGGTTGGCGTCACTCTCTCTTTCATGACATAACAACGCAGTTTCGTAAACCACTCTCAGATTGGACAATTGCATCTGTAGCCAAAACATACTGCCAATTTGCCGCTCTCACACGCTGAGTTGCACAAGTGAGAAAACCTTTGCGGGAAGGCTGAAATCACCCTCATCATTGTCAACAGTGCGCCAAACAACTCTAACAGATTGTAATTTGGCCGCTGCCGATGGTCCTGGTCATGCTCTCAAAGTGAAATTTCTCAAACCTTGCATTTTCTTTTATAAAGCATACAAGCGCCAGTCCCCTCTCTTTTTGTATAGCAATGATGAGCCCCAAAAGCATTTTTTACATTGCTCTAATGTATTCATGTGTATTGTCTTTTTTTAGCTATACAACTAAAATCCAAGATTGTTTTGGCCTAAATTAGAGCGTTCAGGGGTTAATCATGCAAACACCCTTAAAAATAAGCTTCATAAATGGAAACTCGCTTTGGAAGAAGACCAACGATGCTAGAGTGTGAGCAAGGAGCAACAAGTGTTGAGCGTTGAGCAGTGAGCAATTGGATTTGAGTAATGAAAATTCATATTTTACTAAAAATAATATATTGTAGAGCAATAATAAGTGAATTTGAGCCAAAAAATAGTAGTGGAAAAACTATTAAAATGGAAAGATTATTAAATAAAATTGGAAGAAGAGAGCTTTTATGAACTCATCCAATGTTCAAATAAGGTCAACAAAGGTAGAAATTATACTTTATGCACATGAAAGGAACTTAGAACCAAATGAAAATTAAATTTCAGCCATCCATGATCAAAAACATTCATCAAATCATCCATCCAAGTATCATCCAATGAATGAGATTATGACACGTATTTTGGATACAAAATGAATCATGCAAAATAATGAAATTAAGATAACCTCTACAGATTCCAAAGAGACTTCAAGCTATAATATACTAACATTTACAAATTCACTTGCACACTACAAACTTTCTCTTCGGAACCAATAACGTCTCACATAAGCTGCCATGTAAATTATCAACGGCTAAACAACTAGATGTATATGCAAAAGTTTGAATTTTAGATAGCCTCTTTGGATTTTGAGAAGGCTGCAAGATATGATAAACTCACATTTACAAATTTTTTGGCATACATTAAACCCCATCTTTGGAACCAAAGAAGTATCAAGGGAGTTGCCATGAGATTTTTCAAAGACTAAAAAGTTGGATTAGCAAATATAGATATGATACAATGACATGACCTCCACAAACTCAAAAGAGGCTTTAATTGTAAAAAACTCATGCTTTCAAATTCTGTGGCACAAAAAAGTCATCCATTTTAAAAGCTAATAGGTCACAGAAAGACAAAATTGCAATTTGTAAAAGACAAAAAAGTTAAACTAACAACCTTAAGAATAATACATGTGAAGCCTCCTAAGAATCCAAAGAAGCTTGGGTCTACCAGATAAGTTTGTTTGACTAAGAATACAGTCAATTGATCACTTCAAATGTGCTTTTGGTATACCTTGACAAAAATAATAATATAGAGCAAGAACTATTACTACTTATGCACATTAAAAAAACAATTCAAAAAACATTATTGATTTGCTTGGTGCT